>JAQIXX010000333.1:0-66699 GCA_034700605.1 Willowsia nigromaculata | reverse complement strand
AGACAGACACACAGACGGGCAGGTGATCGCATTAACTATCTTAAATCCGTTTACAACGAATCCGATAGTTAATAAAGCGTTTAGTTTTCCTATCAACTACAGACTGCCAACATATCATCATCATCACAGCGATCCGATCCATCAACACATTTTTGCCATCATCATGATATCGCCCTAGTAGAGCAGATGTTCTCTTATTTCAGATGAATTCTACTTTGTCCATCCTATAAGTCCGCATGAAAAGTGTTTTAACAGGCAATAACAAAACAGACACAGAAAGTGAGAAAAAAGGAGCAAAAAGAGTAGTTCCAGAGCAGTTTGTGCTCTGACAAACGAGAAATTGTAATGGCAATTGAGAAGGAGAATGGTGTGTTACTTCTTTATTTATTTTCCAATGAAAGAACACGTATGAAAAAGTATTCTCAAGAAAATTTCCTCATCATCACCATCATTTTCTCCTTTTACAAGTCATCATCAGAATTCATTTCAAAGCGAGTAGACGAACGTTCTTTTTAAAATAGAACCAACTCTACATCACCAAACTGGAGGAAAGGGGTATTTTGCCAGTAAAAAAACTAGTATGAAGTTTTTGAACTCTTGAATAGATGCTGTAACTGTGTGTGAGCACAGCTGTTGAATGAAACATATTATTTTCCTCACAAATTCATATCTTCAACGCAGCATTCCCTCTCATTTTCTTGAAAAGAAGAAAATTTTACTCCTTTCTCGACGTGGATGAAGAGCATGGGGCATGGGAGCAGATGGAACAAACCGTGGATTACATAATGTCAGTCAGCAAGCTAACTATCTTTTTTCTTCGAAGAAGCTAAAAACCATTTGAGCAGCGGCGACTAGAGAAAGAGAGTGAACAGAGCACCGAGGAAACCCAAGCCAACTTGACTCCTTTCCTTTTTTATCATCATCGTGATCACATCACCTTAATCATTTTGCTCTCTGCCTCTCTTCCAAGCTATTTGGTACCCTTCACCGTTTTACTCAACGGATTTTTCAGCCTGCCTGTGTGCAACATGACCATCTCGAAAGATAAACTCTCTTCTCTCGGAAAACTGCAAAGAAACTGATTTTCTTCTTCATCTGGGCCACATGTGTGCACTCTACCTCTTCTTCTGAGAGATTCTTTCAGAGTTTCAGCGAAGGAGTCAAGAGAAGCAAAATATTGCAGGATGCTAATCTATAACACGGAAAGTGCCCACCGTAGAAACCATGAGCCATTCTTTTCACAACGTTTGCTATGAGACGCTAACAAACATTAAAAAATACATAACTAACTGCAGCAAACTTTTTTGTTGCGTGCGTTCCATACACGCTTACTATTTGCACACGGTACTACGCACACCCAGCGGCACACAGCAGACAATAAAGTGGAGAAAAAAAGTGAAGGGTACTAATGAGCTGTTGTACTGAAGTTCACACACAATCCTTTCCCTTGTGTTTTTTTCTCTCTCTCTACCTTTTTTATTTTCCCTCCAGCTTTCTTCAAAGCAAAATAGTCGCCGTAATAAACAGAGGAGTATTAGTCATCGTGCCAAGAATTAATCATGATGATATCATGAGGAGGATCATCACGATCATCTTCATGTGTGTTATGCTTTTACTTATGCATTGCTACCCTCCAGAATGCTCTTCGTAACCAGAGGAGTAACACCCGTCGGGGTTAATGATATCATGTTCAAAAATACATACAGACTTTCATGGAGTCAGCTTCTTGCTACTGCTCGGGTGCATCTTTCCCACTATCTCTTTTTCTTCTAATCAAATTCAAGTCAGTTGCCTTTCCCATCACATCATCATCATATCATATCTTCCATACATTTTTTCTCAGTCTTTCAAGGAGATCCCATTGCTCATCCAACCATTCATCCAACGAAAACACACACAGCAGTAGTCGTCATCATTATCATCTTTCCTCCACACACACAGTCGACGCCACATCATCATCCTCATCATGATCGTCTCAACTCAGCATGTTCATATGTCAATATATAGCATGCAGTCTCATTTTCTCTCAGTATTCATCTCCCTCTCTCCTTGCAGAAAAAATACATGAAATGATGCATTCACCAGTACTTTCTCCAACCGCTTGTGTGTGACGAGGTCATAGCCCTTTTCTCATCATTACCATCATCATCAAACTCATGAATGCGTATACACATTGAGAGAGGAGCACATCGTCGTGTGATGTGGGCAAATCATCATGCCGGCAACGTCCGGTACGACCACACCAAAAACCACCGACACAAAACCACACATTTTATATCTCCAACCGTTTTTAACCGTTATCAATGAGCCATTCTCTGCACTATATATTTTTCATGTATGTCCGGCGAACGCCAAAGTAAAAAAAAACATATAGACAACCAGAGGGAATGAGAGTGAAAGACAGTTTTCTCGCCACTTTCACCTTCAACAACCATCTGCACACCATTTGTCATCCGTAATTTAACATGGCCATTTTACATCCTCAACATAACCACCAACAACCGAAAACCACCATCGCTACCGCCCATTCTCCCATGTTCCAATTATTCCCTCAAATTGTGGGTTGGCGATGATGATAGTGAGCACACAGTGTCCTGCTGATCAATCGAGCATAAAATGTTGTATATATCTTCCTTGTTATAAAAATAATAATGGAGGGAACTTGAATTGGATTGGATTAACAAAGAAAATGATGACAAGAAAAACGGTGCTCATCGTCCTGGAGTGACCATGATGAATGATGATGACAAGAGCTGCCAAGATATAAAAATGTAAACAAAAAAGGGACACAGAAGGGAGTCTATAAGGTGTACAGAGAGGTTGACCATTGCTTCCACTTTAAAAAGCAAGAGGAGTAGGGTGTGACGAACAAAAATGTTTTATCGATCTACGAACCAGTTCTACTTTTTTGGCATGGGCTCACCACACACATTGACCACATAATATAATGATTTTGGCTGCAATCATGATGGTGATGTCATCTATCCAATGCGGAATACATAGTGTTTAGGTTCAGTCATGTCATAGGGATCTATTGCGTTTTTCTTCAAGTCAAGCCAAACATACAGAACGCTATTCATTTGCTAAAAAAAATTTTGCAGTAGGTTTTTGTTACCCACTATTTTTGGGTTGTATGGTAACGATGATGATGTACCTCGTGAAGAATGGAGAACCATTCATAACTGTAATAACATTCATAGAGTTAAGCATTTCTAAATCGCGTCATTTACAAACTTTTTTCTAGATTCTCATTCAAGTTTCACGCATTATTGTTTCAATAATTCAGAACAGCAACGGCATTTCCAACTTTTCTACCCACAAAAATCCCACTTTGTAATCCCTCGTTTCGAGAAAAGAAAGAATTAATATAGCCAAACCACCAGCAATTACATATTTTCTGCCTTCTCTAACTGCAGTAGAGGGGCAAATAATCGAAAGCGTCTGAACATTTTATTCCCCCCCCCCGTCTTCTATTTCGGTCCATTTTTTCATGTGCCACTTGCACTGCGCCTTTTCACTGTCATTAGAAAATGAACATGATGATTAAGCAGATGATGATTACAGAGCATCTCTTCATTTCAAACAGCAATAGACTTGAGCACTAGTGCAGTCCATTTACAAGAGAGCGTGAGAAGAGCTCTGTCTTCTTAATTATACATGCTTTTCCTCGAGAGAAGAAAACTCCTTGGAAGATGAGCTTTGAGAGAGAAAAGTAGCACTTTAGTGAGATGTTTCTCATTCTACTCCTTCTCGCTCATTTACTATTTTTCTTATTTCTTTCTATCTCACTTCCACTCTGAACAAAGATTATCGTTACAATACACACACAAATAGACACACATAAAAGGGGAGAGTTCTGTAGTGTATGTTGTGCATAGCCCATTTAACATTTTCAAGTTTTATCTTAATGCTGTCAGAAACAAGGGAACGTGAAATATGTTATGACTCCTTTTCTTCTCTCTTCTTTTACAGCTTTAATAGCAACTCTCGCACCACTTCTCTACCCACCACCCAACCTAAAATGCACATTCTCCAGGAGGCGATGCAATGGGGCAATAAGATTTTCGTATTATTATTACTGCATACAAATTTCGAGTATCAAAAGAGGGGAGCAAATAGATAGGCGCCTTTGGTTTTAACTGAAATAGACTATTGCTTTACTGCTCATTTTCTCTTATGAGGTCATTTGCTTCTTCTGTCGTCGTCATTCAATAAGCCGCCAACCGCTCCAGTCTAAAATGAACTCCCCATCTCTCTCTCTCTCCCTAACCGTCCAAAAATAACACTACACACTTATGTCGTAATGAACCACACAAAAATATTATATTTTCCTCGAGAAAGCTAATTAATGAACAGTACATGGAATGAGACTATTGAGCAAAAAATGCTTATGGGACACATTCCATAGCCTTTCCTTTCATCACGATTGTTGAGGATGATACCGCCATCACACACGGATATATGTAGTAGTTTAGTCACCACCACATTGTTATTGCTGTCATTTGGAGAAAAAACTAAATAGGAAGATGGGAACAAAGCAGAAGATGCCTATAAAAAAGCTAGAGCAACAGAACAAACATTTCGTGCTGCATTCCATTCTCCTGCGGATAATCTAATATCGGATGCCATGGTATTTATTATTATTATTATATTTTTTCTCGCCCAGATAATGAAGCCATTTTCTATCCCTGGTTAAGCTGTTGCGGTTGGTGGTGGTGGCATGGCAGCAGCATGGCTGCTGGTGTTTCGAAGCTAATATTACTTGGGCTATCATCGTCATCATTCCGTGTGCTACCATGCAGTTGCTACTTGTGCTGTTGTCGTCATTCCAGGCGATTTTCCCTGTTGTTGCTTTTGTTGTTTGGTGTGAGAGACTTGCTGAATGGAAATAGCTTCTGGCTTTGTTGCATGACTACGCTGAATAGAAATGCCTTCATCATTTTCAAGCTAAACCTTATACATACGAAACTATTGGAATATGCCAATAAAGAGGGAGATGTTTTTGCAGTGGTTTCCCTTAGTCTCTACTTCAGGCTGTTTAGCGGAAGACCAGGACGCAAAAAAGGAGATCATGAGTCTGAAATTAGATATTAAAAAGGATACCCCTAAAAAGGACTTGACTCAGATCTAGCACGCATGTGTTTAGTATGAAGGAATAAAGACATCTTATTCGCTTTAATAAACGTGTGGCCAACAGACCAAAGGACAGATGGTATGCATGATTTTGTTGAGTATCATATTTTCTACAATAATAACTTGGTAACATTCATTCATTTAACATCTATTCTTTACAAACCTGTAAGTGTGATCTTGTCAAAGTCACGATTTCCTCACTTCTTTGTGCAATGCAAAAAGAAGCACTTATAAAATATTAAGTACCAGATTGCCAGAGAAACCGGAAGGAAATAACAGGTTTTTGTCTCTCCTTCTCTATTGTTCATTATTTCACTGTATGGCAAAATAATGCTGCCATTGTTCTCATCACATCGACTATTATTTCTGCTTGTCTTGCTTTATGTTCAGTTTTCCCCATCTAGATCTAAAGTACGCTGACATGGTGATAGGTAACAACCCGTGTCATTTTTATCCTCTTTCCTTTCCCTAATTACTTCTTCCTGCCTCTCGTTTCTCCCCAGAAATGTTGCCTAATAATGACCAATTAGTAGCAGGAAAAAAGCTAATGCCAAGAGTTAATGCGTGTAGACCTCCTTCTCTCACACTTTGCACACACACTCATCTTATAATCTCGTTATTGATGAGCGTCATAAAAATACATGCACGTAGCCACAAACAAGTTGTCACCAACATCAGCTTTCTCAACATGCTTTCTCTTTTGCTTTTCTCTCCACACAATACAAGTACAGCATTTTACAACAATCTCTTCATTAGCAAGTTTTCTCTTCAAACCCACTTTATTGTCATCCAGAAAAAATATTTCCTTCCTCGACACAATCCCCCATAAAAATAATTACTCTAGACACGCAAGAAAACAACAGGCAACACACCTTATCACAATGCATGCTTTTTACAACAGAATATTTTTTAACACTTTACATTTACAACTACATTGTTTTATAGCTACCTTTTATAAGCTTTTCAACTTAAGCCATCCATTTATTTTTTCAACTGCTACTCACTGAAAGTGTTGCTGCAGATATTGGTATTATTATACGATGGTAATAAACCTTCGCACCATGATACTATACCATTGGTAGGCTGTAGGTGTATATAGTCTATTATATTATTACATAAAGACATTTTTATGGAAGTAATAAAAAATTTCCCTTGGTCTCCTCCTCCTCAACTTTCTGTTTCTTTGAAGCAGAAGAAAGGGCTTCTTTTAAAGAAAAAAATTTACACATCCTTTCTCAAGTGGCCTTATAATATATACACACACTATTTATTCGCAATAAACAAGGTTTCCTGTTTGAAACGTGGAGGATGAAGAATTGGATTCAAAACGGGGAGAATAATATGTGTGATTTTTTCTTGTTCATGGCTTTCCCGTTAACATTTTATGCCCCTACTGCTGCCATTCGAAGAACCCCACAGGGTGGTTATGGTTTTATGTGCGATGATGGTGGTGGTATGTGGTTCACGTTGGTTTGAGAGCAATAAAGGTAAATACTAGGAGAGAACATGGTTCCCTGTCTCTCTGACGTTCATTATTACTTCCTCTTTGGTTACAACAGCGTAGCCCACGCTGAAACCTACACACTAGCTGAAAATAAAATGAAGAAGGACTTTTACTTCCTGCACAGAAGTCCGTCGTCTTCATCGTCATCATTGTGTGGTCATGATCATTTGGGTGTAAGGTAGGGTGTCAAAATGAGCATATGGGCTATAATAATAGCTACGCGATAAAAGAAGCGGAGGGAAATGTAATAAAATTCTGTACACTACACATCACGTCCATGATGATGATGACGACGAGTGTGTTACTTTATGCATATTTACAGTACGTGTCTTGTGGCCTGCTACTCAAATAAGTAGCAAAAGAAAAGGGAAGTAGTCCGTCTTTGCCTTCATTCTCCTCAAGCAGGTAAACAAATATGAAGATGAAGCAGGCCAGAGACCAGACCGCAGAAACCAGAAAGGAATAAAATGCAAAGTACATAAATAGGTACATAGAAGGTCTTTTTACTTCCCTCTTGTCTTTTTCATAAAATAAGGAGGACGAAAGCTAATAATACAGCAAAACCTCACCCACCACCTCTCTCTCGCACACACAGAGAGAAAGAGAACTCAAGAAAGTGATCAAAACTAGGAACAAAAAAGAGGGGGAGGGGGAACAAGAGAGGAGTGGAAAGTAAACAGAAGGCAGAATAATAACAAGTGAGAGAGAGAGAGAGTAAGTGGAGACTAAAAGAGAAAATTTTTTCCTTCTTTTTTCTTTGATCACCATCATGAAGATGAGCATTCCACAAGGCTACACATTTCATTTTCATTTTCTCCATCTCATCTCTGCAAAATAATTTCTTTCTAAGGTGTAGTAAGACACAAGGAGAAACCCCTGTGATGCATGCCACTTCCAGTCTTCTCATTGTCATCATCATCATATTCTCTCCAGTTAACACTGCGTTTCCCTCAGTCATATCATCAAATAAAAAGGGAAATTTTCGAGATGATGATAACTACACATCAAGATGCTCTTCTGAAGATGATGGAGCTCATTCAAGCGTTGTGTACACACACCGCGAGTTTCTCTGTCTCCTCATCTCTTTCTGCCTTTTATTATTACCTTTTTTTCTTCTTTTCTATTCACCCGAGAAACAGAAAGAGAGAGAGAGAAGAATGGGTTCACACACAGACAGAGAAAAAGAAAATAGGCATGAAAACCAGAGAGAAAGTATGTTCCCTGTGAAACAAGGAGCCAGTGTTTTACAAGGAGCAAAAAGGTTTCACATCTCGGGCTTTTCACCACCAGGACCACAACATGCCACACAGACACGGTATGGCTGACTGCTTTGAACAAAAAAGGGTTATGCGGGTGGGTCTCGTGGTAAATGCTGCTAGGTAGCTTGGCTTTAGGCTTTCTTCTCTGGCTTGACGCATTATTTCATATATCTGTGTATTTTGCATGGAGAACGCTCGGAAAGAACTAATAATTATAACTGTGAGTGTGTACACCATTTATATGTAGAGAGGTTGGTTTTCGTGCCTACTCAGCTGCTTGATGATGAATTAGCAGAGTTAATAGTGGAACACGATGAACAGTGTGTTGTACAACATCTGATTGTTTTTAAGCTTGTCTTCAGTCTGCTGACTCACTGTTCATCTCTCAACATTCTGTTCACTCGAGAGAGAGGCAACTATTCTTTTGCCTTGCAACAAAATAATAATAATATGCAGCTTTTGTTCACTCCTACATTATTCCCTTGGGTTATTATTCCATTTCAGAGTGTTGACTGTGTAGAGATATTTATGCACATCTAGTAGATTCTTACAGGTTATGTATACACATTCATGGACTCAAATGCATACTTTGCTTTCATATGTAATGTTATTAATTAATAGTGTTATGCCTACAGACTACTACTGCTGCTGCTGCTGTTGCTACTTCACATCCAGACACACATACAGCAGCACAGCAGTGCTTTCATCATCATGACTTGGTAAAGAGAAAAGACACAATCCGTAGAGCAAACAGAGTGAGAAAGACTGTTTGTTAGACTAGCAAACTAGACTAGAGAGAAAGGGAGAGTGAAAAGAGAAAGCAGACCAGACGAGGCTTTATTTCATTAGACAAGATACAAGGATGCACACATTGAAAAAGAAGAGCAACAGCAGAAGCGGATATTGAACCTAGAAAAAGGATTTTCCTCGGGTTGGTCTTCTCTCTTATTTTTTATTTTTTTTTTTGGTAGGACAACTCTGTAATCATTAGTAGTAGTGTGCAGAGAAGGAAACCTTGCGTGTCTTGGTATGTATGTTTTACTGGTTGGGAGATAGAGGAGAAGATATGATTAAATAGAGCGAAATATTTGTTGAGGGTGAGAGAAAGCAAACTGGAGGTCTCTTTGGACTTGATTCCTGAATCTTTTAAAAGCTGTGCTGAAACTGTAGGCCAGAGAAAGGAAGCGGATCGATATGTATGTATGAAATAAAAGTTAAGATTTCAAGGATGAGCACAGCTGCGTAATCAAAACAAGTTAGTTGAAAATCACAATTTTTTTCTCTTTCATTTGTACAACGGAAATAAGGAGAAGAAAAATAACGTTTCAAGAAAAAACTATGCGTAAAGAGATAGGAAGAAATAAAAACTTTTCGAGCCTTCAACAAGAAAAATAAAATGCATTGCAAAATTACCACCAAAGATAGAGAAAAAAATAAAAGGAAATGGAATCTATGTTCCAGCTCGTAAATTGCAGAGGAAACAAAGAAACTTGTGGAAAGACAAGAAAAGATAAAAAAAATCGTCTAAGGCGTTTTTTTTTTTCAGGGCAAATGCGTCTTTTAACAAAGTTAACCTTCCATTTTTTCCCTTCTTATAGGATAGCCAAAAAAGACAAAAGGGAATATGAGATTTAATTTCGAATCTCACTAACGTATATAGTGAATGTGAGAATGCAGTTCCATTTTTTTCTTTGTTGAAGCGGAAATCTGATAAAGCATATCTTGTCGGTTGGATACGGGCTATTGCAGAAAACACACACTATATTTACGGCTTATTCTTTCAGTTGACCAACTCAAGTTTTCAACAGGAAATAAAAAAACAGACGATGGGAGAAGAAAATGAAGAAAGATTTTACTTGGCTTTACTATTGTTTCTTAGTACAAAGTAGAGTGATGTTCTTTTCATATAAAAAAGTAAAAGGATTTTTTTTTGTTTTAACCCTTTTGCTGCCCTTTATGTGCGGTCATGACCAGCAGGGTTTTTTTTGTATTAGGGTTAAACCAAAATTGACAGTTGAGGAGATGAAGACGGAGTCGCACATATATACATTAAGCCATGAAAAGTCTAGAGGCGAAAGGAATCTCCCTCGAAAATTTAGTTCTTTCCGGGAGATCGACGATGAAATTTGTTCGGTTTTGTAGGGTATTTACTGTAACCAGAAAAACAGGAGAGACGACCAACCAGCTCGATTAGATTTCCTGGAGATCTCTGAGATCTGATTGAGATGTTATTTCTCCTTCTTTCGTTGTCCTATGTACAATACAGATACGAACGCGATGACAAGTTCTTTTCCCTTTCATTAAAAAAAGTCCCCTCTTTTTTCACTCTTTTAATCTGATTCTGACCTTTTACTCTCTGTACAGCGACAACTGAGACCTATAAGAGCCTATATATTTCTAGTTGAGATTGAAATCAGGAGGAAACATTACGGAATGCTGCAGCAGGTTGTGAGAAACAACATAACAATCGAATTAAGAAAGGAAAAGAGATACTCCTTCACCGACTGTCTCTCTCGATTTCTTCCCCTTTCTCCGGATTGGATTCCTTTCCTAACTTTTTGCTGGCTGGATGCCTTCTTCTCAATACACACATTTTGGGGCAGCTTTTATCGAGAAAATAAAGGAATCTTCTCATAACTTGGAAAAATACAGAAAATTATTGACATTTTCATCTATCCTTGCAGAGTTTCTTATTGGAATATGAAGCTATAACAAGATAATGATAGCATCATCCCTTGTCGACGATAGACAACCAATGACAATTATTATTACTATTATTGTAATGCCAGAAGTAAAAGTAGTGAAAGTGGTGGTGGTGGCAGTAAGTGATGGTAATGGTCCCATTGTGTGTAGACTCAAACAGCAATTTTTTCAATGGTTCAATAAAATGGTAATATTTATACCAAGAAAAGCTTTCGATGAGATTTTATTTTGTCCCTCTCTCTTTACAACTGACTTTCTCCCGATTTTCTTCTGAGAGGGAAAATGTAAAGCAATAATATTCCTTTTGTGTGACGAGAAACTGTCTTTCTGTCTATTGTACAATATTGTGCGCTTCCCCTTGAGCTGGAGCCAAAAATAGAGGATAAAAAAATATAAATCAGAAGAATACGCCGAAGAGATGAAAGGGGGCAATAATATGATGACGATGATATTTGAAAAGCTTCTTTTTTACCAAATAAACTATTAAAGAGTTGGATAGCAATAGGAGCAGAGAAGAAAAGTAATATTAGTAATATACTTAAATACAACGTTTAACTAATGTTGTCAAATCACATATTTCGGATCTCTAGCCACCCACTCCACCCCCTTTTTATCCTGAAGCAGGAAAAATAGGCAATAAAAAGGAGTTGAACATTCACAAAAACAGTGAAACTGGCAAAGAAGATGAGAAAAAATTGATGCGTTCCATCAGAAGAATATGCAAAGACGTAAACAAGGATGCTAAATGCGGCTGGCTGCAGACAGCAATTTTTTATTGACTTGTGATGAAAGAGATCGTAGATAAAAAGTGACATTATGAACTAGTGATTTCTTGGTACAAGCTTGGTGTTCCTCGTTGGAAGAAGCAACTTGTGTACAAAAACGAGAAAATAAAAAAATGGAAAAATAAAATTTTCTTCCAATCAGTTTCTCTTCTCTAGTTTGAAAGCTTATAGCTTGCTCACAGATACAATGTACAATGTGCACACACGTGTACAACCTTTCATTAGACAACATACATGGAAATAGTCTAGCCAGTTTTAATTCAATTGACTAGACCTGGATTCATGACATGACACGCCATCGTCGCTCATGAACGGCACCAATTCCGATGAAGTCAAACCACGATGAAAACAAATAAGTATTCTTGCTCAATTCCCATCTTCAGCTCCAATAACTGCCATGATCAATCGAAGACAAGAGACAAAATGTAATATTAAGGATTTTAGTGCATTGCAGAAAAAAAGCTTTATAAAAGGTTTTGCTTGAGGCTCTCTCTCTCTTTCTCGTCTTCCGCAAACTGCGCTGAAGTCTGTGTTGAGTAGAGCAAAATAAGACTTTCGCATTCTAATATTCATAAATCACTTGAGTCCTTCTAGACATTTTATTTTTTGATAAAAAAATATGTATGGGAATGCGAACGTGAAAGGAGACGCGGAGAGAAGAAACATGCAAAGAATCCGACTTCTTTTTGGTACGTTTCATTTCCCATAAAATGTCAGATAACACTTGGTTTGTAATATTCTACCATGAGACAACGACCAAAAGAGAGAGAGAGGAAGGAGAAAAATGGAAGATATTTTCTTTTTTCCTTAACTTGTGATCTGTCTCTTTTTCTGCGTGCTATTCACAAAAGATGGGAGAGATGAGAGGAGGACGAAGAGGACATAAATGGCATTGGCATACAATATCGTTTTTCTTATTCCTCCTCCTATTTATTATGCATGCATACTTTCACTTGTAACTTTCTCTCCAACAAGGAACGCAGGAGTATTGGACAGAAATAGTAGCATTTCCCTGTCATCTCAGTGTCCATATTAAATTGAATGCGGAAGTTTGTACAAGCAAGACTACCGCACATATTATATGTGTTTTTTTCTCCTTCTTTTGTTTTAAATCAGTAAGGAAACCAAAGGGCAATGTGTTGGTATAAATAAAATCTAATTTGAAATTTGTTGCTACTAAGTGGTCACTTTACTATACGAGAAACATGGTTAAAATTGGTATAGACTTGGTGGTGGTACCTTAAAAGATCCCATAAAGAAGCAGATCAACTTTCAGGGAGCCATCGTGACTCACCAGAAATTTTCCTTAAAATTCTTCGAGTTCCTTAGCCGTGGTTGTCACGCATTGTGACAGTAGTAGACCAAGTCTATCTAAATTGTGTGCATCCTCTTTTTATTTTAAAAAAGGAAGAAAAGAAAGGATAAAAAAGTTGGCCAGTAGTGAAGTATAGTATATATATGCATATCATTATACTTTTTTGGCTAGCGAAAAAGAAAAAAAACAATATTGAAGGAAGGGAAAGTTTGAGAATGTTGAAATAGTCTATCTAGTTGAGAAAACGGAATAAAGAAGAAGGGAATGAATGAATAAAAAGAAAAGGAGTGGGAGAGAGAAAGGAGCCAACAATATTCAAATTATTGTTCTGAGGAGGCCCATTCCACCAAGACTTAACGGCTCTTTCACAATTCCCATATCCCGAATAAATGAGCATGTCGTTTGGGTGTTCTTTGCAATATAAAAAGTACGCCGTGTATACCTACATATATTCATTTTATTTCCTTCTTATTTCCCAACACACTTTATATGCATCATGCTAGAATGATTATCATGACTACATGACGATCATGATGACTACACTCTCCTCAACTCACTTCTTGAGAGAATTTTTCAGAGAAGAGATGATTATGATGATGATGATGATACGGAAAGAGAAAAGAAAGCACAAGGCTCCACGCCAAAAAACGAAGAAGTGAGCCCTTATGTCAGTGACTGGAAGAATTGTTCCTTTTATTCTCCTAAGGTTGAAAATGTATGTAAGTTCTGAAGTAATGGACAGTCACAGTGTATGTTATCCCATCCAATAAAAATCTAGAGTCGTCAACCCAATAAAGATGAGCCATTCACGAGACCATTCCCTTTCATATGAATGAACTGCTGTTTCTCATGGAAAATGCAAAAGCACCCATAAGCATACAAACATACGGATATACACACACTACTCTCACGGAGTAATTGAAGTGTACTTGTAAGTCGGATCGTACAGTGTCCCTATTTTCACATCTCAAAGTGAATACGAAAAATGAGAAGATAGACAACCAGACAGCACGAAACACAACTGAGATGTGTAGCTGAAAGTATTTGTTACAAAGTTAGTTTTCCTAACAAGATGCAAAAAAACTACACTAACAACAAACATGCTATTTTTAGAGATTGTATAGGACCCTTAAAGCTGTAGCGTACATACATCGCATCATCATCATCATAAAATCCCTTATTGCTTGTATATGCATAGTATGAAGAGTACCATTAGACATGCCGAATCCGCAATGGAAAAGTTTCTGAGAAGAAAGCGTATTATTATGACAGCAACAGAGATCGAACCTCATGTGCGCGTTCCTGCCAAAAGGGGGAAGAAGACGAGAGATGCAGAGGGAAATTTCTTTTAAGGAGCGTGGAGACGACAAGATAGTTTTCATTCAATAGGCACGTTTTTTGTTCCACATACGGAGAGACATCCACATTTTTAAGTTGAAGAAAAAAAACTCTTTGCTACTAGATATTTTTGCATTTTGCTTTACATACAAATTGCTACATCGCTATTATTTCTTCTCTCTCTCTATTCTCTCTTAGTCAAGGAGACTGAAAGCGAGATGGAGAAAGAAAGCCAGTGAAAGTCCATAGCTCCCCCGCTCCCTTTTTAAACTGTCACATTTCCTTACAAAACGACCATGTAAATCCACTTCACGGACGCATCAAGACAAGCCATAACTACATACCATTGCACCAAAACGAACAAGAAGATGAACAAAGAGTTGGAAACTTGAGAGCGAAAAAGATAGAGCTTTTTTTATTGCCTCCACCACCACACAAACGATATGCACAAAAGTCATGGGAGAATGGGGTATCACCATCATTGTCATCCAAATAATATGTAATGTTAGGTATGCATGCTGAATGCTCTGGCTTTGGCTTCCACCACACAACCACTCATAAAGAAAATTCCGCTTTCAAAAGCGGAGCGCTATAGAAAAAGTGGATCATCATAGTACTACATCTCATATCCTTCTTAAGAGTAATCTCCTTTGAACTTCCGGTTTAAAAGCTCGTTTTCCACACAAATTAAATCCTCCGCTTATCTCCCTCCCTCCTCCTTCCCTTCTCTCTTGACACTTTTCCCATTTCTAAGAAGGAGAATAGCCAAAATTTGTGTACCTACATGTATAAGCTGACTTTGCTTGCTACCCAAAAAAATAAACAAATGTTGATAGCAGTAATAATAGCAATACATGCTCATCATTTTTATCCGTTTTTTTTCTTCAATTTTTTTGTACAAAAATTCCACAGCATGCAACACTTTTATCATAATATTCATACTCCACGCAAAATACTTCACAATTCACAACCTTCCTCATAACGCCCTTTTCCACGAAAAGCCCATTTTCTCTTCGCACTGTCATCAAAAACCAATATTAATGCATTTCCTCCTGTTACAACGTGGAGGCAGGAAACAAGACACGACACGCAAAACAAAATTCTTTCATTTCTCTAGTTGAACAAATTAATATGTATTCATGGTCCTGTCACTCATATTGAATTTTATTGCCCTCCTCTTCTCCTCTCACATAATTCAACGAATAAACCATCATCATGTTGTAGCTTTTCTTATTTTGTAACCTTTTCTTGTGGTATTATAATAATGTATTACGATGATGCGTGCTTTATAATCGCACACGCACAAACAGCAGTAGTAATGGAACGACGACTAGAGGACACAAAAACGAATGGGGAATAAGACGATAAAGGATTTTTGACAGGATTGTAATAAACCACTCGTCTCGTTGCTTTCTCTCTCTCTCCGAATCGAGAGAGTTACAAAATGCTATCAATTTTTTCTTCACGTTTAACCAGCTATTCGGGTAGCGAAATCGAGTACTTTATGATTCACACATTATGATTTTTGCTTTCCAACTAAAAGGTGCATGTTTGCATTTCTATTATGTATTGTCAATGCCCTGTTATATGAATTGCATTATTTGAATTGGATTGACCATAAAGTAGGATAAATCTACTTATTTCTACTGAGCATATATTCATCCTCCATAATGTGAAGAGAAACAATACGACTTGTACTTTCTCAATCCAACAAATTGTCAAGCTATGGAGCTGAACCTAGAACTTGCTACGACTTGGGAAAAAAAATTTCATTGCGTTCGTTTATAGGAATCCTCTATCTGAGAACCATCCATCACACTCCATGACACAAGACAACTAAAAACGAACCAAAAATGCAGCCCTACTCCCCCTCCCTTCATTCTTCTAATAACGTCTGTGTGTTTGCTTGTCCACACGGTAAAACTATAAGCCAAAGCACACGAGACTGGAGAAAAAATCCAATGAATGAATGAAGGCGTTGGAGTGAGAAAAAAGAGACAAGAAGAAAGAAAGTGAAATGAAAGCAAGAGGAGAGAAAATGGACAGGATTCTTCTTGGTCGATGAACCTTTCCTCTCCTTTGGCAATGTTTAGAAGCAAGAAAAAGAGCTAGTGGACAAACACAAATAATGCATCCAAACATCCAGCTAAAGTAGTTTTTTAACTTTGCCTTATATACATTGTATCTTTCTCCGATATCTGCTTCTACTGTTGCATGTAATTGATACATGAAAGCGAGAAAAATAGGATGGGAGAGAAAGGGAGTGTGAAAAAGCTTATTGTCTTCTTCTCTGCAATGAAGCGAATGAAGGGGAAATAGTTTGTTGTTGTTTGGTCTGGTGGATAGAGTACACAGTAAATTTTTTTTTTCTGCGTGTTTATCTTGGAGGCTATACACTGTTGATTATTTCTATTTTTTATGATTCTATGTGTGCACAAAATAATGTACCATAGTATAAAAAATTTAGACATTACCAAATGAAAATAATACGAGAATTGGGAACATTTTAGTTCCGGTGTATCTCTCGAGGCCAGTCGAAAAAAATGGTCAAATCTTGCCAGCGTCAAACCTGTGCTCCTAACGGAGCTATCATCATCCTCATCATCATCGTTATGTTTCCAGTTCACTGTCGAGAAAAAAAGTCAACGACTCACATTTTACCAACGCAGCTACCATTTCAGCCTTGATGATAACGTGTGTACATTTTGCTGACGCAGTGGCTTTCGCTTTCACTGCGAGACGATGACCGAGAAGTGTAAACAGAAACGAGTATAGGATTCTTTCTCCCCTTTCGTTTTTCTCTGTGATGTCCTTTCATGTTCATTTTTGTATTATGAAATTTACTTTATTTCATCATCATCATCGTTGACAACACTGAATAGCTCAACACTATATAAAAAAAAGTCAGGAACAAATGGAAACACTGAGAGTAAAGGAGAAAGTAAACATGGTATCATAGCACAAGTCAAACACCGATTTTCAGTTGGCTCTTTTCTGGCTCTCCCATCAAAAAATAAAATGATCAAAAGAAATCCACGCAGTAAGCTACACAGCAAGATACGCATGTAAAGCCCAGAGTGAAAAATATATACAAAATTTTCACATAACTATTTCTAACCAAAACAGTTTTGTGTCTTTTATTTTGCTGTTAGGTTTTCATGTAAAATTCAAAACAATTTGATGACAAAAAGTAATAGGCAAATGAGTAGAAGTGAATTCAATCAATTTATACGGGTGGGTGGTCGGTCAACTGGTACAATGACGAAAGTACGTAATGAAGTCATCAAACAAAAAGTTAGACAATCATGTCTCGTAACCAAAACTTTTGTTATTTTTAGCTAATGATAGTAAGATGATGATGACGATAAATTCATCATCCAGAATCAAACTGAGAGCTGCGTATGAACTCTTTAACAGCTTATCTAAAGCTTTTTTATATTATGTAAGAAGCAGCGGGATATTTTACTGGAAAAAGAAGTTTTTCTACATAATCAGTAGAGATATAGACCTTTGCTGCTGCTCCACTGTGCTAAATTTTTGATGACATACGTGTACAATTAGTTTTCCAAGAAATCTCCGATTCTCTGCTGGAGATTAAGTTAGAGAGACGGAAAAAGGACGAAGATAATTGCTTTTATTCGTTGACATAAAATCTAACGAGCATGATAAAGAAAACTCTTCTTCGTGTTGTCTTGCACTGGATTGAGATAGCACCGTCATAACAAAGATATGTATTCATTCACATCGTCTATCAAAAGCACGATGGGATTTAGAAGCGGGGCTTCTGCTGGATGACTTGATTTTTATAGCAAGCACAGTAACCCTTCTAATTTCCATTCTATTTTTGATTGAGCCTACACAATCATATCATATCACAGGATTCGGATTCTGCTACCATGAAATAACAGGTATTATGTCATGTCGTATATGAACATATTCTCTAGGGACAAAAAAGAGCAACGTTCTTATTTTCATCATTCTCATTTTTATTATCATCGAAAACATTCTCAAGGAAATTGAAAAGAAGAGGATTCCTACATTCACAAGTGACTCCTGTAACCTACAACTTGCTGGTATTATGGTTTCAGAAGATGAGCACACTGATAGGAAGGAAGACTTTCGTTCAAAAATTAAAGAGAAGATGCAAAAGGAAAAGATAGAGAAGACCCACTTAATTTTTTTCGTTTTTTCATCAACCTCCTTCTCATCTTCTAGTTTCCAATCTCTCTACAAACTGAAAAAGAATAAAGCTCCCTGCTTCTTTCTCCAGTTGCATTAGATTTCCTGAAGATATAAACTTACTCCCCAGCATCATCTACATAAGCCGTATAATGTACGACACAAAAGTTAAGTCACAAAAGACAAAAAATTAGGCTTATCGTTGGTTGGAGACAAAGTCAACTCTCTAAATTAAACTGTACCACAATCCATTCCTTTTTTAAGCTTAATCCTAGGTATACAGAAAAAAGGTCGAACTCAAATAGAGCGCAAGATATACATTTTGGTGTTCTAGGTCGTCCCATCTTAATATATATTCTCAACACATTTCTTCATTTTTTCCACCATATTTTGCAGTATTTCGTTTCATATAGGCCAAACGATGATGATAAGTAAATGATGCAACCAAACCAAACGTGCATGCACCCTAACAGTGTAGCCCACGTAGTTTTGAAGAAAATCTACTGAATCTTATTCACTTTCTGACCCCAAAAATTTCCATACACTACAATATCTTGACATTACTTGCTAAAGGCCAATACTGTAAAAAATCAGAAATTCAGATCCTATGGCATCACCACCACAACCAAGCAATCTCATACGCAGAAAGCAATCTTCCCTCGTGATATATTTTTATTATCATTATGTATGCGGAATCCCATAGTCATCATGATCGTGAAAGGGTTGAATTTTGTGTGCCCGCCCCAAATGATAGCCATTTCGGATTCCGAACATCAAAAAAGCCGCACATCATTTACAACAGGCGACTTATTTTTGTCAGTTGTTCAGTAAATATACAGGGAAAGGACTTGAAAGGAGTGTGAGTCTCCTCACATTTTCTCTCAATACGCCTATTTTTATCATCATTCTCTATTTTATCAGCCTACTGAAGGTTTTCACTACTACTGCTGCTGCTTTCTCTCTGTGACAGTTTATTGCTATAGATAGAGAGAAACAGCAGGTCACACATTCCATTTGAGAAAGCGCATCTGTGTCGACACTTTTTTGTTATTCCGGTACCGCATCCCATTACGCGAATGACGATCATGATTTTTTTTGGGTAAAGTGCATGCATGGATTTACCATTTGAAAGTTTGGTTTAAAGAATGGAGCAGAAAAAAGGGGCACTTGAACCGGAAGACCGAGAAATGCATGCACGACTGACATTATTACCTTTCCCCAGTTTCCCCATCAAAAATATATTTATATAGAACCACATCATACACATCAGAGGAGAAAAAATAGAGAATCAAAAATATCAGTTTGGGTCACGGGCTTTTTGTTTTCCCTTTGAAAAGTATTTCATCTCTACCTCTTATCTTTAGCAATCTATTCTGCTAAAAAGTTTTCAGCTTCTTGTTCTTTTGTTTGGAAAAAAATGTTTATGATGGGAGGTGGTAGATTTTCTCCAACTATAAAATGCTTTTATGTAAAAAAAAACCTGGTTTTTCTAACTGACTAGCCAAGTAGAATAACTAACAATGAGGACGACGAGGATATAAGGAAGACAAATAACTTTTGCAAAGATGCAAAGAAAGAGTGAGATGAGGAGTTTGAGAGAGCGAAAAAATAATAATAGGAAAGTATTTGAGAAAGCTTTTCTCCGTCCTTTCTCTCTCAGAAGTAATTTAATTAGAGTTTCAGAGTTAAAATACGACCAGCAATAGACCAGAGAAGCAGCAGTTGTTTCCCATATCATATTTTTCTAACTTGGGGAAATATATAGGAACCAATGTACAATGAGCTGTTGCTATTGGAAGCAGCTGGAAGTGATCGAGTTATGGATGCAATGTATAATGAATATTATGGATTCAGCGGAATAAAACAAGAAAAAAGTTTTTGATGGGGAAAGAGAAGACGTATTGAGAAGAAGGGAAATGGAATGAGGCAATGAGGAAGTTGATGATTATGTGGAGACTCTTTATATAATCTCTTTTGATTTGGCATGCAGAAAGTTTGATGAAAGCTTTAGAAAACTTTTATTTTATCCAGAGAGAGAAAGTCAATAACTGGCTATGAATCAAGGAAGAATGGATCAAACTTGGTTGGTAGGAAATACAACTATTTTGTTGACATTTTTTGATAATTCTGTGCTGAGCTGATGAACTTGCCAGAATAAATTCAACCTGCCTGACCTGATGATTCACAAACAGAGAAATGCAAAATCTCTCAAAAGTAAATTTAACATAATCTCTTTCCCTCCCGCACACACACACACACACACGAAAACTTTCTACTCGTGCTGTTGAGTTTGGAAGAAGAAGAGAAAAGACAATACAAACAATTCGTCACTCGCATGAAAGAGTGTGCTTGTCTGTGGAAAATGTTCATCTCTGTTTTGTCATTCATGCAAATCCAGAAGTCTGTCTGGTAGTGTCTGCTCTTGCTGCCGTTCTTCTGCTCTGGTTTCTACAGATAAAACGAGCAATCTAGCCCAGTTTCTGCAACCTCTTCCATATTGACTAGCAACCGAGACAAAAGTTAGGAATTGCGGATAAGGATGAGCTGAGAGGTGGATGATAATAATAATGACCTGGTTTATAAACTCCCTAGGAGAAAATTTCAACTAAAGTTTATTGAGAGAGATCCTGTCTCTCTTCTGTTTCTACTTTGACAACCCCAAATCCTGTCAACTTTTTAGTCACTTCCTGTGTCTTCCTCCCATCTGTTTATTTCGTCGAGTGAGAGTGATAAAAATAAGAGGGAAAAGAAAACTTTTTAAATCCCAACGGTAAGTGGATGTAGAAAGAGAGAATTTTTCAAGATAGAATGAGAAAAAGGGCATTCACTTTTGTTTTTTTCAAAACCACGAGTCCATCATGGTCAGATGTATAAGTGTACATTTCTTTACAGTCTTTAAAGATCAAAGTCAACAGCACAACAAATTTAAATGATACTTACTGTTCATCTATATTAGAGAACATTTCTATCTCTACAAAATCCAACGCCCTATTATTTCATAATTCTCACAAATGAGCTGTTACAATCCTGTTTGCACAGACAGGTCTGTGGTTGTGGAATTGCTTGGGAGAAGGAAGACACTAGACACTGTTATTTCGATATTAAATTAATGGGACGAACAACAATCGAAGTAAAGTAACAGAAAAGACTGAGAAAATCGACAAGAGTTTTCTTTCAAGTGGATGGAGATGTCAGCAGTGGGTGATTCAATGTTTACTGTGGGAATATCCATCAAACTCTTCAAAGAGTCTGAAAAGTGTGCAAACTTATAATACAAGTGTTGTGGCATACATGCATTCTCCGCTTTCACTTTCTTTCTCCCTAAAATAAAGAAAATTTTCAACTACCACATCGTTAGCTGAGTACCGAAAAGAAGAAAAGCTAACAAGCTAAAGAGAAAAAATAGAATCCCAAGATGAGGATCCTTCTTCTTCCCTTCTTGTCGAATCGTCGCAAAGTCAGACCCGAAAAAATACCCAACTCCTTTTCCAAGAAAACACACAAGAAACTTTTCAGCGAAACATTAACGGAGTAGTTTTGAAGCAAAACAAGTAAAAAAGTGGTAGAGTCATTAATTCTTTTCTTTCTCTTTCCCCCTCCTCCTCATGTGTTCCTTCTGATCCCGCTCTTTTCCTGGTAACTGGAGCACAACATTTATTTTTTTTCATCCTGAATCGAGTCATCCTTTTAACCCTCATTCCTCATCCATTATATTTTTCGGGGTCACATTCCCTACACCTTTCTCATCCATTATTTTTCTTTTGCTTTTTTTCTCACACCAAGGAATTCCAAGTGAGCGACTTGAAGTGAGCTGAAAGAGCGCAACTATATTTGCGAACGCACCGAAATGGAGGAAAACAGACTAGACCAGACCACCGCGTACCGCATATAAATTACTGCAAATAAAAGTGAAAGGGAGCAGTGAAAGTAGAGTATTTGTATGCCTATCCATTTACTTTGAAGGCATGGTATGGTGGATGAGCAAGAAGAAACGGGACACCAAGAGGAAAAAAGGGTTATCAGAAACACCTGTGTTGTATTCTTCCCATTTATTCTTCTACTTTCTTTAGCCTTTTAGCTTTCTTCTGCTTTCTCTCTTCAAAACTGCGGCTGCTGCTGTTGGGCTCTTGACTCAGTTTGTTATTTTCTCATGACACCACTGCTGCCGCCACGACCAAGAAAATCACTGAGCCATTTACACAATAAAAGTCCATTCATTTTCCTCTCCCAGACACATGTTGTCAGCAGACGGATGAATGCCCAGTGCACACGTTCCTCCAGCAATAGAATCTATTTTTATTTCATATTTTCGAGCTTTTCGAAGGAAAAAATACACTGGTGCCTGTATTTTAATGAAGCAGGTAAAGAATCTATAGACTGCTATTTTTTTAAACGTGGCATATTTTCAACAGTTCCTTTTGTTTTTCCCCGGAGCCTTTTCTATCATTCAAAATGATAGCATAATAGCAGCAGGTACTCAAACTTTGGCTGGATTTTCCTTTGTAATTTATGCTCATTAGTAATACTGATGATGGGAGAAGTGTGATAATATTCAGAGGAAAATTACAGGCACAAAATTAAATGAGATCTCTCAGAACTCCTCACACGTTCTCGCCGTTACCAATTACAGGAAATACAACACAAAGAAGAACTTTGTTTTCATTTTCATGCTGTTTTTCAGGGAAAAAGTGAAAACTATACTGGGTGAAAGTGAAAAGAGGTTTTATGTGTGTGCCAGCCAAAAACAGAGGTGCAGGATGACTGTCAGTGTCGAATCAAACATGTCTACTTATATGTTAGCCATAACGACCGCCGCCACTCGAGGTATTGAATAGACAACAGTGCAGAGCAAAAAGACAAATTTCTAATAATTATAGAGATGGTTATTTGTGAGGTTCGTTTTCGTTGGCATACCGGTTTGTTTTATAAATTAGAAGCTCGCATATCTGAATAATTTGAGTCCTATTCTACTCACTGTTCTCATTATGAGGTTTTGTTTAGTTGAAAAACTATAGCAACTAGTTGCATGGACTATATCTTTTATCATATATAATACATACCTACATATTATAGTTAATTACTAAACGTCACAAGGGCACAAATTATAGAGACAGGGACGTCCGTTACAATAAAAGCTATTTGTTTTGATGTCATTGCCCCCACATGTGAGATCCTGCATATTTCCTCCCAGTAATGATGACATTGATAAATTCTAGCATGCCTATAGACACTTTTGAACTTTTACAAAGTCACATTATTTTGAAGATATATTCGTGAAACATCCAGATGATGATCACGTAAGTGATAATAACAACCACAAAAATTGCGTGTATGAACTTTATGCTCATCTTAATAATCTCATTATTTATATCCTAACCATAGCCACCAGTCTCGTTCCTAGATAACAAATCATGGTTTCTCCTACTTTCACCACTATGTCGCTACAAAGTAGTATCATGCTGCTACGTTCACGAACATCTTGCACCTCAAGACAACAAGCCCATTTGTTAGGAGCGCTTAGGTAAATACATATTATATCACTTCTTTCTTTACTCCCATCAGTAGTAGCAGAAGACGAAACTCCAACCAAACCCTTCGTCATAGCCTTATCATTAATTTAGCCACTGATAAGAAGTTAACCACAAAAAGGAAGCTGCATAGGCAGACAATAAACGCTGCGAAGAAAGATTGAAGATGATGAAAATATTTTTTCATGAAATATTCATTGAAATTGTCTTGCTGCTTCCTTCACTCTCCAAAATTTATATTCTAAGATGGGGGTAGCAGGAGATACGACTTGAAAACTGTAAAAACCACAACGAATTGCGTAGAACATCGTCATGTGTGGGAAGCTACAAGCTGGAAAATCTACTTCTAGAGTGCTTTCTCCACATCTAAAATAACCAAACAGGAACAAGTGGAAACTGAAACAGAGCGACAGTCGAGTAGTGTAGGAGGGAAGGAGGAAACACCAGAGCAAAAGTGAATATTCATTCTAATTAGAGAATAGCTAATGAATGAGCATAATGGAGTAAGGGCTAATTAACTAAAATCCCAAACCACATATACCATTCATCCTTCTTCGTCTCCTTTTCTCCTTTCCCTTTTCACCTTTTATTCACCCAGCCCCGCTACACCCAGTACACCCTCATATTTAGCACTCTGGCAAAACAAGCTTGTGCGTATTCTCTTCTTGCCTTGCCACCATGATCATCATCCTTATTATAACCCGCACAAAAGTAGTCTAGACAGAGGGCGTGTAATTCCATGCAAAATTTCCAAAACTGGAGTTGAACAGAACGGATATGAAGTTAGTTAGTATAGTCTTCCTAGTGCTGCCACATAAAGCTCTGGATTAACCCGAATAAAAATTCTTGGGAAATGGTTGCTCTCTAATTTTAACCCGGAAGTTGACAAGGCACATAATTTTCTTGCTGTAGTGTTGTAGAGGAAACACGTGTCGAAACCTCCCTCCTCTCCAAAAGCTTTCAGGAATCCAAAGTCGTATAATAATGCACACAAGTGCGAATTAGTATTATTGGTATGTCACGAAATCTGCACAGATTGACACTTTTGTCATCAGTTCAACTTCACGATAGAGTGAACTTAAGACATGAACGTTTCCCCATAAACACAGGTTGCTTCCTGGACAAAACGTCAATGAACTGACTAAAACGTCAGTTAGTTAGCATGTATTGGAGAGAAATACAAACAGAATACAACCAAATGTTATTATGTTATATTTTGCAACATAAGCTAAAAGACACTCGCTTTTCTACAAAACTAAAAGAAAAAGAAAGTGCTTTTGATGCTCCACATCATTTTCACGGCTGAACGTACTCACATACTCACATCTATGTGTGCAAATCATAATATACGATAAGGAACATGGCCCAAGTGGCTGTTGGTGAGAAATAAAAGAGAAAAAAGTGTACACAACTTTCCACTTCAGCACATCCATTCCGTCATCACAGCTTTTCCTATGTTTTCGTTTCCGACGGAGGAAAAAATAACAAGGAAAACGTCTTCATCAACATTATCTACCTATATCACGCATTTTCACATTTACTTTCCCTGACTTTCTCTATGGCTGAGTATGGAAGATTTGTTTGCGAAAAACGGGCTTTACTTTCAAACACACAACAGACGTACCAACCGTGGAACTAACCCATTTCCAAACGCAAAACATTGTGTTGAAAATTCTTTTGTAAAAGCAAAATGGAGTTATGGTGCACACTACAATTGAGAACAACTAGGCGTAAAGGAGTGTCGGAAGATTAGCATGTTTCCCTGAAATAATTTATTAGCCTTGGGATTAAACTTCCCTTTTCCCTTGAATGAAGAATAACGAACCTCAGTTGTTTCTTCTTTGTGTAGATTTCGACACATATTTTCCCATCGACAAGGTACACTTTTTACCCAAACATGTATGGAGCGTGGACGATGATGCAGTGCAGTAAACTAGGTAAAAAATTATAATATTATGGTCAGGATTTATGTAGATTTGTACATAAATATCAGCAAGGCCACAACTCACAACATTGAAAAAATATTTTTAGCTTGAATATTTTTTCTTTATGCTTGAAAATATGAAGGAAACTACACTACAGGAAACAATGTATCAACATACTATCTATCCATACCTAATACCTATGCAAGACAGGATGAGGAACAAGCCAGTATGTAGTTAAATCATCGCCAACTTCATCATGAACATATTCCTTCAAGCAATTCCGTTTTGTTTTGGAAAGAAAGCTCTCGAGCTTTTGCATAAAATATAATACAAGACCATGGATCTGAAATCTTTCTTGCTTTTGGTGTTCCCCCAAATTCTGATGCACATATGATAAAAAGCTTTTTATTGCTAATGAAGCAGTTTACTCACAAATTACGCCAATTGACGATAGTTCCATAAAAACATCCGATAACTTACCTGCAATTAGAAAAAGAAAAACATTTATTAAAATCGAGTTAACATTAATTTTTATAATTATTTTCATATTTTTGGCTGTAGCAATCAAGCAAGCAGAAACGCTTTTCTAGAGTAGAATTTCTCCCTATTTTTATAATTCAAATTTCACATTCCTTCTCCCTGAATGAGCACACGCACGCTTACGCTTTCATCATCATCACCAACATTTTCCACGAATTTTTCTATTTCATCTCCTGGCATACCTACACCACAAATACATATCTTGCTAAACTGCTTTCTCTTTCTCATATGTAACCCACCAAATATCGTACCAAACCATACTACAAGTCAAGTCAACAGAGAGAAAGAAAACTTGATAATATATGGATGGAACGCATGCACGATCGGTAATCGATCTTCCCATTTTTTTCCTCTCCTTCCACATACACCCTTCCGTCCTTATTTTTTCTCCGCTATCTGGATAAAAACCATACATTCAGCTTTACATAATCCTCCGCACATACATAGCACGAGAAAGACATGATGAGCGAAGATGATGCTTTTTCCCCTTTACTGTGCATCATACTGCTTGTTTTTTGTGCATGCCCTGCAGCAAAAAAAGAGGAACCGCTTTTGCCTTTTTCCCTTGCCTCTTTTTCATCTTTTTTAGCATAAAAGAACTGGAAGAAAAAAGTGTAATGTTGACAGAAATGGGAGAAAATATCTGAAACGTGGAGCTGCTTATATGAAAAAAGGAGGCCGATGATGATGTTTCTGTGGCACCACTGCATCACATGCAAGTTATAACGAAGCTATAATGCCAGAACTCGAGAAAGAAGACAGCAAAAGTCAACTTATTTTTTTTGCCGTTTATTCTCCCTTGATATGATGATATTACATTGATGTTACTTTCTGTTACTTTGTGACTACTGCTTTCTTGATGTGGATGATGATGATGCATGGATATTTTTTGGCTTTTTTGAGTATGGTGTATGGATTCCGACGACAAGACGAAAACGTGGTAACATTATGAGCACTACCATAGAAACAGGGGCACCCTTCTGTACATCTAACGTGTATTACTTTATAGAACCGATGAATATACTACCTATCCTATAGGTAGTAACTAGGCTTCCCCTTTTTTTCTTTGGAAAAAGCTTTAGGAAAGAATTCGCATTATTCGGTTGCTCGCCGCCCAATAATACACTACTATTTTTTCTCTTCGTGCGTCAAGTAGCTCAAGTGATCCGAACAACCAGAATCTTCTCTTGGTTTTCTATTGCATCACAAATACATCCTCCACGCTTTCAAAACCTAATGCCTTCTAAGGAAAAATAAACGAGAAAGGGTTAGAAGTAAAATAGCCTGTTATCATCATCATCATCGTCAATGTGGTAAAGAAGGAGCATTTGACTTTCCATTGTTGTACCTTATTCTTAAGAAGAAATGCACACGAATCGAATGTATCCATTCTTGCATACAATTTTCCCATTTTTCCTCAGTTTCTTCAGAACCTTTTTCTCGCCTGCCTATTTACTCTACTCATTTAGCCTTGTAGACTTTTCCTCGATTGTAAACTAAAAGACAAGTTGCACTTCCTCAGAAGAAAAAGCCCTAAATTTTTTTCTCCCTTCTTGTTTATTATGCTGCATCATTCAGAGAAATATGTATTTTTCCATGGAACACTGAATGGGCAATTGTCGTAAAGCGAACAACAGTCATTATTATGCTGCTCCTGCATACGTAACACAACAACGGTGAGGACCAACAAAAAAGTAGGGGAAAAACTTTCTTCACTAGTTTTTCTCTCTTCACTGATCTGGAGTGAACCGAATTCAACTTAGCTTAACTCTTTCCTTCAATAAGAGAAGAAAAAAGTTTTTCCCTTCAAGATACTCTCCTCGTTGTCGTCGAGTTGACTATGGCTCTACTCAAAACATAAATTCACTTTGCCACGAAAGAGAATAAACTCTGAGCAGTGAATACAACGGGAGAAAAATAAAAACTTTTTCTCTTCGTTGTCCCTGATGATGGTAATGATGACGGGAACAATGCATGCTCAAGTAGTTCCCTTTACGTTTTTTATTCTATCAGTAGGAAAACACGCATCACACACTGTCGCCTTTTCCTTGTAACAAAGCTTGTAAAAGTATCGGGAGAAAGTAGTACCTTCTTTTGAGGTGGCTACATTTTTCCCACCTTATCTCTTTTGTAATAAGAGGGAAAACTGTTATTGTTGTTGTTTGTTGCTGCCGCATATACACTACAAAAATGGCTATAATAATAGTAAATCTGTCTGAATAAAAGTATATGCATACCTACGGATATGGGTACTTTTGCTTTTCACAATGAAAAGACACTGCCACATTGCCACCCCAACGACCACCACCCAACGACATTTACTTTTATTCCTGTTTTATTTGAAACACGCCTCTATTATTCCACACAACATTTATTTCTCTCATTGTGTTCTGCAGATTATTATGCACCGTTTCTGAGGCTTTTGATATTATTTATTACGATTACTCATACATACATTCGTATAGGGTAGTGTAAGTGCAGACGGATGAGAGTGCATACTAACGACAAAAATAATGACGGAAATTGCATTAGTCTCGTGTTGTGTTTCCTAACTTTTTATCTGGAAGTCAATGGACCTTACTGGCTTTGTATTTTACCGAACCCAAAAGAAAAAATGCACGAAAGGTGATGATAAGGCTGTTACGTTCTTATGTTGTACACGTTCGTACATGAAAAATTGCAATAATTCATTCAATCATTATCACCACTTTGGTTTCCTAGTTTCTTCCTCCATCCCTTCCAATTTTCTTTTCCTATTAACTTTCTATCCAACATGAGGCGGAAAAGTTTTTTTCTTTGTGTTTTTGATGGATGGTGGTGGCATTAATATTACATGATGGTGTGTTATACACTTGAAGACATCGGGAACATTGCAAAAACACAGTAAATTTTGTTCAAATTTCATACAATTTATCATGAAACCATGAAAAATCTCAGTGGAATGTTGGCCCAGTGGAAAGTATTTTATTGTACATAACTCATCATACATCAATTTACAATTGTTTCCCTGAATGACTGTTGCAAATGCCCAGCATTTTTTCAGAGAACTACCAATCCTTGAGTTATCTTTTAGCTTTTTACTTAGCAGTATTTACCACTGAGGGTTCTTGAATTTGCTTGCGTAACAGAAATAAATTGCGCATATAAACCTGGAGTATCATCACACGAACGAAAACTTTTGATCGCTTTCTACAGGCTCAATTTTCTTCAGCAGCTGCTTTCTTTTCCGATGGAAATAGCAAAAAGGGAATTGCTCCAAGCTTGTAAGCTTCCAGATGCTCGACGATAATGAAGATGATAACACATAATGGATCTGTTTTCCCTCCTTTCTGTAGCGTCTACTCCTAGAATGCTTTCAATCAGTGACTTCTCCTCCACTTTATCATAATCATTATGAATAATAACTTGATTTTCATCATTACCGCCACCACTGCTGCCATCATTTTCGACATCATGAACAAAAAACTAGCACAAACCCATTTTCTTCTTCCGTCTAATTCAGGATTGCAAATATTCCCTATTTTCGTTCCATTTGTCGGGGGATTCATAAAGCTACTACAAGCTTTCATCATTCAAGTTTTTGCAACCCTGTTCCATCAGAAAAATGAATAAAGAAAAAAAAACTTGGAAAAATTGATGGACAATAATATATGGGTGTGCTATATATCCCCTTCTTTTACTACATGTTTTTCTACATGTTATTTTCCTACTTATCACCACATTTACTACAGAAGCGGTAGATCACTCCAGTCACTTATAGCACCCATAACATACTCATACGAGCAAGCTTCAGCAAAAATGGTCGTGTTCTCTTTCCCCTCACTCTTGAGCACTGTCAACAAGCTCATTTTTCAAGGAGGCAGAGAAAAAGTAGAAAACAAATTTTCTCTTTTTTCTCTACTCCTTTCTCCACTTTTTTCTTCTTCTTCTTTCAAGTGGAGTGTACCAGTTCAAGAAGACTAAGGAGAAAAGTAGTTGATGACGCTGGTGATGATGACGATGTTGTTGTTGCTCATGCATAGACTATTATCGAATAGTTCAATGTTCTCTCAGGGACTACTAGAAGAAAGTGAAAGCAGGAGAGTGAAAATAAGGACCATTATCACTTGAGAGAGATAGGGGAGGCGCTACAGTGTGCGTGTGTCTAACCAACTTATCGTCATCTTTCGACAACTATTTATCACATCCAGCACAGCATTCTAAAAATGTATATGCATGCATATATTTAAAAGTTTAGTACCACCACCAGCACTACTAATACATTTTATTTTATTAGAAAAAACTTGACATATTTTTGCACAAGGGAAGAGAGAAGATAAGCACCGCTTCTTGTGAAGAAAATGATGATGGTGTAATGGTGTTGATGCTTACTTGACTCGAGGGACGCGGGAGAAAAGGAGCAAAAAGGAAGGCAAGGAGCAATAAAGTGAGAGTGAATACCTCCTCTCTCCACTTCTCTAAATTATTTCATCAGATCATCAACAGCCCAAATAGGTACATGTAGACAAGCCGTCATAAAATGAGAATTCTATTCTAGTAAGAAATGTAGAAAGATGTATTTTTAGTCTGTCTTGATATGAAGTGGGGAGAGAGAGGAAAATTAGAGCGGAAAGTGAATTTCCTCTCGTCTCCTCTTTCTTCTCCAGAGGGGTTTCTCCCAGTCTACAACATTACCCCCTCCAAATTTATGCTGTATGCTCGTTTGTTTTAGAATTCTATCAATAGCAAGACAGACAGAACGTTCAACATGTGCCTATATACTTAATTTTGAATTCTGATTCACCTTAGGATGAGGAAACGGATGCTTGCTTGAGGATAATCCTATAAATGCAAAGTCTAAAAATAGTAATGACAACCTATAAAATGATTTGTAAGCTGGAGATCGATCTTGTAAATCATGTTTTAGGCTTTCACTAAGGTTCCCTCCAAACGTTAAGGCTGAAATACTCATTAATATCCCGCTTATTTTCTGCGTCCTGGCGTCAACGTGGTGGTGACTAGGCTGCTGATAACTTTCTTTATGAGCGCATTCTCAAAGAGATAAGAAAATGTGAGAAGCGAAAATAGTCAACAGGCCAACCAATTGCCTCCAGCCCTGATAAAAAGAATCCTGCAGAGGCATGCACTTGCTCGCAAAAAGCTGCTCTGTTGAAGACAGGCAGACTAATAATATGAAAAAATGATAACACTAAAAGGTCCCTTTAGAAAACAGCAGCAGAGAGAAAGAGAGAGAGAGGCTCAGAGTTACCATCAACCAAAATGTGTGATAACAAGACCAAAGGACTCCTCCACTTTTCCTCCAGTGCAAATTATATTACAACCACTGTGAGTACATACATACATTTACTTTTACTAACTAACCATAAGAGACGCATTCATTTTCGAGTAATCACAATCAGCTGACATGATGACATGAGCAGTTTCTGAAGTGGCCAGTAGCAAAAACGAGGAGGGGAAATGGTAATGTGAGGGAATGGAGGGATGAGTGTGTCCTTTTCTATTACAGGAAATGTCCAAACTTTTTCTTCTTTCTTTTCTTAATGAGAAGTGTCAAAGAAAACTGGTAAGTAGTCTTGTTGTAGAAGTGGTGGTAGTGTTATTAGCCCAGTAAAGATGCCATGATGATGACAACTATGTCTTTTCATATCTACCAGACGATTACACACGATATTACATGCATGTTTTAATGGCAGCTTTTTCTTTCTTCTTTCATTCCGGCATATCTGTTCTATGAAAAGGATAATAGGAAAGACGAAAGACATGTCAAGTACTTCTTTCTTTAGGAATAGTCGGAAGTTTTGCAAAAAAAAATCGTTCCGTTTTTTATTGCTCTACTTTCTCCTTCTTTTCCTCAATTATCCATTTTATGTAGCCTTTACAATCGCAGCTCCGGGAGGTATAGGCACGTATCAACGAAACAAACGATAAAGAGATGGACAGCCAGACAGACTGTCTCGTCCTCGTCCCTACTTTTCTTAAATATTTCACATCAAGTGGTAGTACTTTTCGCCTACAAACACTGGCATGTGTGATGACAGTTATAATTGTTATGACTAGAGAAAAGGCGCTCATTGTCTGTCAGAAGCAGAAAGGGCAACTAACTTTGAAGACGAGAAAGGACGAGAAGAGATTTAGTTTTACAAAGGGCGGAAGGAGGGGCAGATATTAGATATTGACCAAGTTTTTTAGCCAGTGTGGATCTGTATCAGACATTTATTGGGGTGATTACATTACAACACGAAAAATGTTCTTTGCAAAAATGTAGCCATTATGATAGTACTTCGTAGAAGAAGAACATTATCAAATTCAATACAAATTTTGAGTCATTTCAATTCGTGTTCCTTCAATCGTAGAGAATATATCACCCTTTTCGCGGAATATGTGGAAATTTAACAGAGATAATCATACCATACGCAATAATATATTGTGAAAGTCCTTAACAGCTTTCTTGCTCTATTCCTTAATAATTTTATCGCATGAATGAGTAGAGTTTAGAGTGGCTCTTTTCATGCTCCCTTTTCACCTTGTGTTTTGTTTACGCGTCTCATTTCAATCATAACTGGTAGAGACAGTCATTTTCGACTATACACGCGTAGGTATATCTAAATGCATACTGTCTGCGCACTTTCCTTCTGCTGTGTTGTCTCTTGTCTTTGGTTCTGATAATAAAACAAAGTTTTTGAAAGCGCTTCCTTTTCTCCTTCTTCTCTTTAAAAACAAAGTGACAATCAGTCTACTGTTTCTATGAAGTAAGAAGACAACAAGAGGAATAGGAGAAACACAGCAAATGAAAGAGCATTCTCTTCCTGTCTCCTCTCTTTTGGTGCTGCTTCCTTTTTCCTGTGTCCTGGAAAATGCCAAGAAAAAAGATTTTCTTGTCTTCAAACTTGAGAGTGACAAAAGACAGAAGAGAATAAAAGGAGAGACGAAAGCACAGTGAAGCAGAAAATGGTTAGATGTGTGCTTTCTCTCTTCCTCACACAAAATTCATCGTCATCACCATTACTCATGTTCTTCACATACCATCATTATTGTTTTCCTTTTTAAATTGAAAGACTAAAAGTCAACGTTTCCCTCTTGCATCATCGGCATTATTACCATGTGCGAAAAACTAGAAGACGAGAGAGCTACTTTTACAACCTACCTACCTTAAAAGCTCCCCCCAGTAGTAGAAACAAGAGGAGAAAGTTTATAGTTTATGATTTGAGCAAGGCGTAGACACATGAGCCTACACTATAACAAGGAAACTTTTAAGAAAGGACAGAGATATTTCCTCGAGGAGGTCTCTCAAAATGTTCAGCCATAACAGATCTTCTCAACTGCATATAAGTTCTCTCCACTTTCACTGTCTTTCCCCTCTTCATGTTTGTTTATGCGAGCAGAAACGCACTGTAAAATGACAGCAAAATTTATTTTACTCTCTCGTGTCGTACTATCAACAACAAATCAACATCGCATCATATATCGCGAAAGAGACACATTTTAGTGCACAGTATCCTGTGTCCTACTCCTTAAATGCTATTATTATCATCAGAGATGAATGCAAATTCGGAACAAATATATTTTTACCGGCTTCAATACAACTGTGACTGGCACGATAGCAAGAGAGATTTTTTTATGTTTTCCGAGATGCTGTCGATCGTTAAAAAGTCTCTCCCTATGCTCAAGTCAACCCTATCGTCTTACGATGTTGGTACTTTTGTATGCATTTCATTTTTATGTACATTCATTTTACCCTACATAAAATGCAGAATCCCATAGTCAACTTTGGAGCGGATACATAAAATATACTGACATCCATATTTTCCTCCACTGGTTAACTTGCTTTTCACCATGCTTTCACTCAACTACTTTATTCTTCTCTTCCTCTTGTCATTTCCATCATACGAGTGGAGAGAGCATGGTTAGTAGTAAAAGTGACACACAGGAGTACTTCTATATTTTCTCTCCTCCTGTCTTTCCCCTCATAAAACACAAAGACAGGATGAAAACAGGGAGCATAAATGCTACAAAAACCTTTTTACTTGGTACTCCAGTGTAAAAAGATATAAACAATGATATAAACCAGTACGATTAGAAAGAAAAGCTTTCACTTGACTTATGTATGCATTACGTCATGTTCTCTTCCGCTCTCTGTATTGGCTGTCGCGCCATAAAAAATAAAAGCAATATATACCTAATCATATAATTTTGATACATGTTGATGTACATACAGACTGCAAAAAGCAGCCGGTCGAAAGCTTAAAAGTCTTCCGGAAGAAGCTGCATGCTTTTTCGTTCTTTTTTTATTTTCACCAAGAGACCAAGATAGAGTGAGATGTAATTGACTTTAGACAGAAATCCTCCTGTGGGATCCAACCAGCCACACACGGCAGGACTATTGCAACTTTTTACGAGCATACAATAATCAAATATATAGTGCATACATACATATCGTCTTTGTTGATCCTGCTTCACTGGTGCAGTAAGCAATGCGAGAAAAAGATGACATGAAGGAAGGGAAATAAATGTATATACACACGTTTATTTAACTTCTTTTCTATTATTTTCTTCTTCGTGTTTTTTTCTCCTCTGAACTTTTTTTTATCAGGTGGATGCATACACAGAGAGAGACACACACACATAGACAGGGAAAGAAAGCAGACAAGTATTTAAGCCAAGTTAAAGCCACTTTTTCTGTACGCGGATATACTCACAGATTCCTTGTTGAAGTTCCATTTTCCTTTTTACTTTTTTAACCGGCGATCATTGGCCCATGAAAATAGTTTGTGTATGGCACAAGAGGACGAAGAACAAGTTGACATAGAGAAGAAAAAAGGATATTTACTGCCGCTGTGTTGCTGGAAGGAAAAGGTCCTCCTTTTGTGCAATTTTTCCTTGTGGCTGGTAAAAATATCGCTAATATGACTAGAGAAAGTGAGTGAAAGAAAAAGTAAACAACATTTTTTGTCATTTCCTTCATTTTTACCAAGACTTGGTTCACGATTGTTCCTTCGAGAAGAAAAACTTTCGTTGAACACCACTAGCTTTGCCCCAGAAGGCTGAATATCTTATGGTATAGCAACCTTTCTTTGCTGACTCACCCTCATTTTCATTGTAATCATAGAAACAACATTTACTCTTGAACACACAAAACGTAGGTGTAAGTACTTCCGTTGAGCCTTTTATAATAAAATATAATAACAACAAAATGTTTTCCTCCATATTCTAGATGAAGACACTAAAGGCCAAAACATAAATGTGTTGGCTTCCATACGCCTTACACCCAAATTAAACAACAGCTCACACCGCAACTTCTCTGGCTTGCTATTACGAAAAAATAATATTTAGCGACGGTCGTTATGCAAAGTGCGATTCAGAAGGATGAAAAATGCTAAGGAAAACACTTTCCCAAAGGAAGGGAAAACTTTATCTTTCTTTCTTCAATCACTCAAGATGAGATACCCATTTGCATACAGCAACAATGATGATGATCATCATCGTATGATAATTTGCTAAAAGCACCTTGGAAAGCTCTCTCCTTCCAGGCATAATGAAAAGAAAGGATATAGATTTTATTCACTCTGGCTTTCTACCTGCTTCCCCTTTCCAGCAAATTTCTCCCTGTATACAATAATAATAATGACGGTAATGACAAAAGATGGTCGAAAGATAGAGAGTCTCTACTTGTTATTATTATTGGAAACCTGAGAGAGGAAGCAGTAGAACAAGCTGCCAATTTACTTGATTTTTTCTCCAAGAAAAACGAAAGAGGAAGCGAAAATTGCAACAAAAGCTAAAGAGCTAAAAGCACCTTTTTTCTTATAATGTTTCTCTTGTTTGTTGTTCATAGCCTTTTTCATCCAAGTACTTCTTTTCTGTAATTCTCCTTTTATCATTACGGCTCCCAACATGTGTTCTTTATTTTGTTCGAAAAATGTTCCCCTTAACTGTTACAGCACACAGGAAAAAGTTAATTTATTTGTTATAGTCTATATGTAAAGAGACTGCTTTTACTGTTAACAGGAGTTAATCAGATAGAAAAACGGTATCCTCTCGCGCTCTCCTTTGCCATCATTGCCGTCATCAACAGCCGTCAGGAAGGAACTTCGGAACAATGAACTGCGAAGTGAGCAGAGCACATATTATGCATGTACATTAAATTGGATAGAAAGGAGTAGGATTACCTGTTTACTATAATGCCCATGTTATACCGAGACTCCTGATGATGATGATGATAGTATTCCCATCTATTATCGTATGTATGTAATTTTTCTTGAAGGTACAGAAATGCACATTGTTTCGTATGAGAATGGGAAAGCATATGCTTTTGTTAGACGTGCTCACTACCGTTCTTCCTCTAGTTTTTGCTCTTTTACATCTTGTCTGTCACTCTTTTGTCTTCTTTTTAAAATAAAAGCATGTTTTATGCTTGTTAGCGGTAATTGCATTGTTCCGCGGTGAAAAGTAAGAGAAGAAAGAGAGATGGAAGAAAAAAGATGCTTTTGTGAGAAGGTGGCTTTTTGCTTGGTGATGGTGCGCTCCCCCATTTCTCATTTCATGTTTCTAAAAATAGGGAAAACATGTTTCTTCTCGTGCGTCTGTATGCATGCCTGAAAGACACATACTTTATCGATACAAAAAGGGAGAGGAAATTGTACAATAAATTTGCTGTGTGTATATGTACGTATGTATTTTGTATAGTTAAGAGTTAGAATAACGGAAACCTTTTTTTTATGAAAGTGAAGATGGTGTGTAAAGGAAGCCTCAATAATAAAAGAGGGGACTTTCTCCAGTATTTTCTACTTTTCTGCTCTCTCCACTTGTTTGTATGAGCAGCCAGTCAAGTGAACCAAAGTAGCATCAAAAGTAGTAGCGGAAAAAGTGTAATACCCAATTTAATACCTCATCCGAGAAAAGAAGAGAGAGGATTCTTTACAGTACAACTACGCATTTTACTTTCATTTCTTGAAGAAGAGAAAAAGGACGAGAGAAAAAAAGTAATCATGTCGACTAACAGAGCAAGAGCTTTTTTCGTCGGCCGAAAAGGAAAAGGGGAAATGAATGCGGAGACAAGAGAGAGAGAGAGAGAGGAGCCAACGCAGCAGAAAAAAATATATAAAGAAGAATGAAAGTGGAAACTGCATTCACAATCCTTCCCAGACTACAGCAGCGTATCGAAGACTTTTTCTGACTTCCATCACAGAAGAACAGAACACCCTATCATCATCATCATCATCGTAAAATACCATTTGACACCTACAACAAAATAATACGAGCAGCGAATATTGTGCATGCTCCCTTTCTCCAAGCCAACCATCCAATTTTCTCTCGACGGATTGGATTCATCGGTAAAAGGAGAGGAAATGAGAGAAAAAAATAGAAAATAAGCATGGTAATAATTTTTAAAGCTGCCAACCAGTCAGTGTCTTCTTGTCTTATTTTTCCGTAGACGATGAACAAAGCAGAGAAAATAATATGAAATTGGTGGTGAACATGCTTCCTGCTACTTGCTCATTAAAAGACTTCCTCTCCACAATTTTATTCTAATAATTTTTGTGTACCATCTTATTTAATAAATTCACCGTTCGTTCCTGTTTTTCTCCGTTTTCACCATTTTTATAATAGGACTTTGTCCACCAGTCAAGTGTAATTTAGGAAGTCTAAAAACCATGCGATTCCCGAACAGACCACGGTGCAGGAAGGAAGTCTGGAATTCCTTCTGCTGTTCTAGCTCAAGAGCGTACGCACAACCAATAATGGTCCCCCCACTTAGCAGAATGATTTATGCAACTTTCTTAAATATGAAGTCGTCACGCAGTAATGAAGAAACGCATTATTATTTTGGTATTTGTATCGTATCATAGTTCTACGAGAGTGTTGAGGGTCATGGAAAGTTTCTTGATGCATCTTCCTACTTTCCCCCTCCTTCAAACAAAGATTTCATGAAGATTGCTTTTCCTCTTCTCCCTCACCACTACCACACAACCATTATTAATAATTGTAATAAGTAAATGGAGGTGGTGTGAGAAGTTGTTCAAGAACAGTTATAATTCACCCTTTAAAACTGCATAACGATCATAGAGTTTCTTAGAAAACCAAGAATTCTCGCAGACAAAGGTCACGTTTCCACGCTTGGTATCCAATACATAATTATTTTCTGATGAGCAAAAAAGTTTCAGAGGATCGAGTCCGAGTGCAAGCGGATTACTTCATTCAATGCACTAATTTCTGTTGAAAAAGCGAGTATAAATGTTCGTCTGGCAAAATTTTGAAAATCGATTTTACGTCGAGAGAATAAAAGCTATTGTACATTCAATGCACTAGGTAGATCCACCGGAAAATGTAGAGAGAGAAAAAATGAAATTTGCCCGACAAAGGGAGTAATAGAACCCCACAGCATCCTACAAAAGCTCTATTTCTGACACCTGGGATCGCTAGTGGTATTTTTGATTTCATGTATTTTCATAACAATGGCACTACTTTCAAAGCGGAGAGTGAGAAGTGGGTTGGGTTTTTCTGGTTTCCATTTTCCACTTTCTTTTTTCCTCTCTGTTGGAGAGAGAACATGAAATATTTTTGTATTGTATTATATGAAAGGGAGAAAAAGGTATTGAGTGAATCAATCTATTACTTCTCTAGAGTGCAGATGTAAAGAAATTCTAATATTTTGCGGAGCATTGATAGCAGGGAGTCCGTTGCCTGTGGCTTCTCTTCGAATAAAAGAAACCCTACTCTACATAACTTCCTTGAAATCTAGAAGTGGATTAGTAGCATTTTTTTAGATTGAGTGACAGCCAAAGAGTTAAAAATGGGTAGTACGTGCCAATTCATAGGTACATAGTATTGTCAAGTAATGTCTTCATTACTTCAAATGTGACCGACCATGTACGATATAGGTTGTACGAAGGAATATTTTACATGAAATATTGATTCATTTCCCACTCATGTTCTTTAGATTTTGAGAGTTCTCTCTGAAATATTATCATATCTAGATGTATTTTTTTAAATCAAATTTTACACAATATGCTTGTATTTTCTATTGAGGATATTTTGTAAATCAAACTTTCCTCGAAATTATTAGCAAATATGTCCATCTTTTTCATTTTTACAGAGATAGAAAAATGAAGCTATCAAACCACATTTTCTTTTTTATAAATACAAAGTAGATAAAGATAACACGAGTGCATTCCTGTCAAAAACTGTAAACTAACTTCCATCTGCCCACACACTTTTATCATTATTATTTTGGCTTTTTCAATATTTTGTAACATGGAGTAAGAACAGAAAAGAGAGCTGTATGAATGGGAATGGATGAGTTTCCTCTGTCACTGAACTGTGCTGTTGCTATTCACAAATCTGAAACGTTAGTTTGGAACATAGTACACAGCTCACATCACACAAAACCATATTACAACTTGTCCTGTGGAACTGCTTCCCTACCAAAAGATGCCAGCGAAACCAGACCACCTCTCATTTCAGAGCCCAAAATGGAGAAACTTTTTACATTGGTGTTTCGTACTCCTCGTCTCACACATCAGCTTATTCATTCTCCAATTTGTCAAAGGGAATGGAATAAAATATACATAAATACATATAGGCCAAAATAAAGGATATATAGATATCCCATACAACATTCGTTTCTCTTTCATTCGATTGGATTTGGATGGGAATAGAAAAACTAAAGTTTTTTTTGCTAACATGAAAAAAAACCGTATGAGTGAAGAAGAGGAGGAGGAGACAGGCACTTTGAAAGTTTCCACTTTTGTGGCTCCCTTTACAACCTATTTATAGACAAGAAGAAGGAGAGAGGAAAACTTTTTTCTCTTTATATTTCGGTGTGCAAAAAGGTGTCCAGGCAGACATACGTACACCTACCGATCCCCATCTCATCTGTTCTCGTCGAACAAAACTTTTACTCTTTCACTTGTGCATTTTTGTATCTAATCCATCCATCCATCTCCCACGATGCCTGGATGTTCTCCTTCACTGACTTCCGCTCTCTCGCTGCTGTTCCTCTTTCCCAGACAGATTGGAAGAGAGAGGGAAGCAGAAAGATAGGAAGCAGGCGACTGCTCACTTATTCCATGCATATATATATTTTATCAAATATCTCTGCAAGTCTAAAGATGAATGTATACTCCATTTTTATGAAGAGATACACACATCATCATTATCATCATGTAAAAGTTTTGTGAAGGCGTAAAATTTGCATCATCATTCAAACTCAATTCAATTCAGTCCGTCACACAACAGGAAAAAGATGTTGTGTTTGGCGAAGAGGATATATGCTCATCATAGAGTTCCTTTTCCTTTCTCTCTCTCACTCGCCCCTTTATCATTCCAACACAACAACAACAACTCGGTAGAGAAAAAGCAAAAAAGCGAAAATGCCATTTTGGGACTATTCAAATCTCCATTATTTACAAGACAAGTTTCTCTTCTTTCTTTTTATTATATTATGTAGCATCTCTGTGAGCCCCAACAAACCCGAGACGAAATAAAATGTCTCCTGTTTTGCTACAGAACCACACCGGTACACACAGACAGTGGCTTCATCTCTTCATTTCTTTGTAAAAGCCCGACAGTTTTTTTCTGCCTCGCTGCTTTCTATTTACATTGAGCCACCTTTCTTCTTCTTTCATCCCATTCATTCTTTTTGCACGATGTACCCCTTTCCTTTCACATAAATAATGAGATGCATGCATTTTTCCTTACATCACCATACACATCTTTCTACTGCTGCAGTAGTTGAGATCACCAAAAAGACAAACAACTTACCTTGGCAGTTTGACGTGCTCATACAATAAAATTCAAATGCAAACTGGACATACAAATAGTCTGTTTGTTAAAAAAGTTTTGGAAGTTACAGTGGGTATGAAAACTTATTAATTATTTATAAAGAGTAAAAAATGCATGTGGAGTCTGGGAATACTCTAAAATGAAACAAGGTTGCAAAATGGAAGCTTGAAGACTAAAACAGGTACGATGTAAGGTAAAAACGAGGATTACTCTGCCAGAGGTGGATTTTCGGATAAACAACTGCAAACACAAAATGGTTGCCTTATTTCATTCACAAAATTGTTTTATTATTATTTGTGGTAGAGGTACTTTCTCCCCATAAAATAAATAAGTGCCTTATATTTCATGTTATTTATTTATGAAAGTAATATACCACAAAATAAATTAAGAAAATGTGAGTGTGTCCTTGAAAAAAACTTTTGCAGTAAACTTTGACGTCAACAGAGTTAGTAGTATGCATACGTACAAACTATAAAGTAGCAAAAAAATTATTTAAGCAATTTGAACAAAATGGACAGCCGAAATCCATCTTTTTAATCATTTAAAAGAATTAAAACTGCAATAGGGTTTCTTCTTTGCGTTCAACAAGTTTAATGATTTAGACTTCTTAAAAATGTATGCCATAAAATTTAGAAAACCTTATCATGCTAAACAAATAGTATAATGCTTTACATGACAGCTTTACTTCTTATATGAGAATGCTCTTTGTGACGTTTTGCTGTATTATACCCACGAGACAACATCAAACATACAAAAAATGTATGAACATCCATTTATTCTTTTTGTTACCCACTCACTCAGAAAAACAGTAAACTATTTATTTGCTATTTTAGTAGACAGAGCTTTCTTGACAGCACATCGCCATTTAATGACTAAAAGAGAAATGTAGACATTCACAACAGTTCGTCATTGTGGCCTTGTGTGTGGGCAGTTTACATTCTTTATTTACAGAAAGATGAACGTATTCCACTTCTCCAACCTCAGAAAAAAACAAAGCACTTTATAGGTATTACGTATTTGTGCTCATTTAAGCCAAAAAATACTTTAGATTGCATGTGCAACGGCTTTTTAAAACTAAAAGTGGAAGACTGTGGGATGTAAAGGGATAAACTATATGACCTCAAGTGCCACTTAACTTCTCAAACAAAAATACGAGACAAAAAAGCTCTGAAGAACATAATTATTTTATTTCCCCTATTTTTAAAGCTTGCTTAACTTTTCTTGTCCTTGGCTGCATTTTATCCTTGTTTACTTTTTCTAAAAAAAACTAATGCAAGCTTTCTTTTGTCAGTTTATCTGACATTTTTCCTGCTCATTCCCACTGCTGAATACTTTTTCATTGTATCTTATAACTTATATCTGACATTTGAAGTACATTTTTCCCCTTGTCTTTGTGCTAGCCTCATTGTTGGCTCTTCCAGTATGCAATATTTAAGTTTTTCCTTTCATTTTTCTGTTGTGGCACCACTAATGAGCCCATAACTTACCATCCAGCCACTAAAAAATGCACCGAGAATTTTTAGTTTCCAGAAAACCAAACAAAAAACTATCAAAACAACTTTTTTTTCCTCTTGACAGGGAGAGTGCAATGTCAGAGCAAATGCAATAAACGCCAACAAGTGAAGTAATGAGTACAGAAGAAAAATGTATGGAAAGTAGATTTATTTCCTCGTTTTGAAAAGTGTAAAGTAGAAAACGAAAGAAATTCTTTTCAAAAAGCCATAAGCCAGTACTAGAACAAGAATTTAAAGCGGAAAGTGCAACGATGAAATGGAAGATGTCAATGAGATTTATTATTCTCTACTTTTCAAACCGAACCGATCGCCACCGGAATTTCTTTCGACGCGTTTTTTCTTCGTTTTACTTTTTTTTTGCTTTGAACTTAATGTTTGAGCTATTAGCTCAATATTACATACAAAAAAACGCGCGTTTGCAAGTTTGTAATAACAATAATCTGTTGAAAAGGTCTACTACGCATTGCAACTTGTGAGAAGTCAATTTTAACTTTTCAAAGTCAAAACTCAACTCTCTTTCAAAACTATGAAATAGATGAAAGGACACGCGACATTTTTTTCAATAAAATTCACACTATTTTTAATATATGCTTATCGCTTGTAATATTATTGGCAGTGTTGCCACCGAGTTTTTAAGAGTGAGCCAACTTTTTTTCTGGCCAAACTCTCTGTCGGCGTTGGCAGTACATTACAACATGCAGAAAAAACTACAATGCATTTTAAATGCAGGCAACTAGACAAGAAGACAAGAGACGCGTGTACCCATATTTTATTGAAATTGTACTTAAGCTCTCAAGAAACTCGAAACTTTTAAAACATTTTTTTTCTCTTCTCCCTTTTTATCATTTCTGTCATATCTTCCAGGAAAAGTCAGAGAGCCAAAGAGTTGACTTTTTCTTTTGGCTTGCTGGAATATTGCCACAGCCAAGACTCACGACTCCTGACACTACCACAATTCTGAGTAGTAGTAAAGGTCTACAGTCTACACATGACATCTTGGAACGACATAGACAGACATGGAATGAGTATGCGGAACCATAATGATTACAATTTTTGCTTGCTAGTTTGTTTGGAACAAAGAAAACGATTTTACAGCAGAAAATCAATATTCTTTGTCAGCAAGGCCATACACTGAAAAGAATGTAGATATATAATACCAATCTTTTCTACACAGAAAAAATAAGCGTTCATTTTTTAGACTAACGAACAATCCCAAAAATCACAGACGTCGTACCCTCTATTATTATTATTATAGTCATACATTATGATTGCGGGACTTTTTGGTGCGCCGGAAGAGCATGGGAACAAAAAGTGTTCAAAAAATGAGTTGAAAAGTGTAAACAGAACTAGTAGTAGCGTTCCAAAACCAAAGGCAATAGTAATAACAATAATAATGCAGTGTACCGTTTGCTCAACAATGTCCAAGTCATAAATAGTCTAAAGCACTTCCTATTTACCAGGAATCACCAACAAACGGTATGCACATGAAAGCATGTATGCATGTGATGACATCTTTTACACATTTTTGGTGGAATAGGGAGGAAAATGGTGATGCACGCCTGATACAGCTACAGTGCAATAGAAAATAATAAATGGAATAGCTTTCCCTTTTCAAATTTTTACATAAGAACAACAGATTAGAGATAGAAGAGATGAGCTTTCTTTCTTACATTTTACAGCGGTATGAGGAACATTATTTCATATATTACCCTGAACACAATACAACCGAGGAGAAACACAAACAGTAAAAAGCTTGGAAATACGTAACTAACGTAACAATAAAAACCCCGTGCAATATCATCATAATCATAATAATAGGTTATGTATTGTATACGTTTCATAGGTAACATGATCATGATCATTCATAGTTATGTGTGCATGCACCATATCCCATGATTTATGAGACCAGAATTATAGTGCCGCTCATGGGCACAATAAAGCGATTACAGAGTGCGGGTTGGTGGTTGGAGCTGTTAACAAAGTCATAATGTTGGAAAAAATTCATATGTGTACTTATTTTTATAAGAGGAATAGGAACTGAGGAAGGAATTAAATAGGAGAAATGATGGGGATATAATTTGCAATCAGATGGAGTTGCCGATGATGTGATGAAGGTTAAGGAGAGAAAAAGTTGATAGTGTGGTTGTGCTTGATGAAAGAAATGTCAGCGACCCTGCCATTGCTGTCACTATTCATTTTATCTTGCTTCTATAATAACTTTTTCTACTCCCGAAACATCAATGACAAGGAAAAAATATCAACATGAATCAATACTGATATTAACCATATGTATATTGGAAACTCTCATGGTATGGCAGTGGCATCCATGAAAAAAGTTTTGTGAGAGGTGGATCGAGCGTGGGTTCGGCAAAGGAGAAGTTTGTCACAGGAATTATTATTATGATGATGATCAAGATCCAAGGATTTCCCTGGGGGATGATGACGCTTTTTCTATATGATATTACATCCTTCTCGTAATAATACTTTACAGTTATTACTACTACATGAGGAGTAAGTCAGAATGACATCCGGCGTAGTACATAACTCTGTCGTCATCTCACCAATGTTCTTGTATCAACGTCCTCTCTCATCTTTACTCTAACTTTCTCGTCACATTCATCGTATTAATCCTCAGTGTAGAAGGGGAGTTTGAAATGATACGAAGAAATTAAATGATGTTACGCTAGCAACAGAAATCTATCTATAAATATATAGAGTAAAAACAGCACAGCGAACCCCAGGAAGTGACATTGGTGATTGAATTTTCACAAAAATCGATATAACAATGAACTTTCAGAGTGAGATCTTTCCCGACATGTGTCAAGCCAGAGTCTATTAAAAGCTATCCCCTTTTAGCTGAACTTAGATATATATGTTTCCTAAAGTCCCTTCCTTTTACTCTACTGATATATTTTTCCAATGAAGAAACTAGAACAACAATTCTGAATTTGGTCCCACAAAATTTCATCTCCAAAATTCAACACACTTGGAGAACGTAGAGTTCAAGGATACATAAATATTTTCGCAGACATCAAACCCGAAAATATGAATACTTACAGCCACTCCAAAAAAGATGCAAATGAGAAACACCTCCATTCACAATTCCTATATCATCCATTACTTTCCCTTTCGGATTCCTATTTCCCGGGTATATTGGCAGTTCTCCCACAACTTCCCATGCCGAAGCATCAAACCTAAAGTTAAGCATTTTGGCGTCTGGCATATTTAGAAAAGCCACACCAGATCGTAAAAAATACAGAGAGCCGCAAGTTGTGTTTGCATCGAATCTCAATAACCGATGTTTACCCAAGTATAATTTATTGCTGTTTCCGAGCTTTTATCGATACAACACTACTGTATATACTCTTGGGTGCACATCTAAACCCATGTCCATATTGTACTTTATCAGCAGAGTATAGAATGCAATTATCATAAACCAATGACAGTGATTCCATTTATTCTTATGAAACCAACAACCCGATATCATTATTTACCATCATTTTATTTTAGATTTTCATGCATGACTGCATAAATAATAAAAATATGGAAAATACCAAACACATTTATTTCTCTTTTTTGGCGCAATACTATTCTCCCATCGTCTCCTTTATTCAAGTACAATCCTATGCCTTTAGGTTAAAGATATATTGAAGTAGGAATGCATCAAAATATGCAGAGAAAAAACTAAAAACTACACGGCACCCACGATGACAGAGAGCTCTTCTCTGGAAGAAATCATCACACTTTTTAAGTAACTTGTCTGATATCATCATCCTCTTCTCTCCTTTTCTCAGAAACACACTTTCGATTCCAACTTCCAACCCAAGTCAATATTGTAACGCACACATCCTATCATCTACATCTTCTTACTCCTTTTCTCAACTTCCTGCACGTGCCATGATGATGCCATCACTGCTAAACTATTATTACGCGTGTCTTTGCTGCCTGTGAAGTATCTTTTTTGCAGAGGATCTCCTCCTCGTCTTTGCATTTTTTATTTCGAGAACCCTGTGACTTGCGACAATTTTTTTTTTCAAGAAAAAAAAGTCAAAACTCGTTGTTACAGATGCATAAATACAAACTACTTTTCATTTTTTTACTCGAAAACTCGACGGCACTTTTCAACCAGTAAGAAGTAGGAAAAAACAGCAATAATACAAATGCTTCTTTACTTTTACAACAATAACAACTGAAAAAAGGAGTAGTGAAGATGTATTGCTGAAAGATGGTCCAACTTGGAGATATGCGCTCTCAAAAATAAGATGCAAATGTGTTTCCTTATTTCCTCTTATTGTCTCTGAGTGTACAATTTTTTAAAGGGAAGAATCATAATATTACACAGAGGAAGAGTGGAAACTCTGGTCTGGGATAAGAATGGGATGATGATATTGCTACTCAGCCTGCATTTCAAATACACTCCGGTTGTTATTACTTGTATATTTTTTTTTCTCTCTCTCTCTCTCTCTTGGTTTTACGCAGTATCATCACTTCCCATTTTAAAGTGCCTCTGTGTTTTTTCTTTTTGTTTCCTTGTTTTGAATGCAAACTAGGATAAATAAGGCAAGACTCGTGAGTCATATCATTAGCATTTCTTTATCCTTTTTACTGGCTCAGATGAAAAAGAAGTACAATTGTTATGGATCATATATCAAAACGTTGTACAACGCAACAAGATGGTGAAAACTCAAACAATGAGTGGATATAGTTTGAAGATTATGTTTCAAAGATTGTTTGCAAGGATTTCAACATAAAACAAATCCTTACTAGATTAAAATCTAAATAAAATCAGTTTAAATCGATTTCTTAATTTTGTTTTCACGAAAGACAAATCTTGGAAAAGTCAAAGTCCAACTGAAAAGCATCAATTTGGTTAGTTGAGGTTAAGTAAAACATGGATATGGGCGATTGAATGGGTTAAACGTGAGCATAAGCAACAGATGGCCAGATTGTCGAGATAATTTGTCATGCAACTCAGAAATCTTAATATGCTCAATCTGCATGTATCTCGAAGAATTTTAGTGTTTGATTTGAGCTACATCACCTTCGTGAGTGTGAGAATCATAAATATTTGTCCAGTCAAAATATTTACTAGATTACATGAAATGTTCGACAACAGAATCGATAAAGTGACAGATCTAAGCTGCAACAAAATAAGTGTTATTCTTTGGAATGTGCCCTTTCCACGAATACTTCATGTACAATTGTACAAATAACATCTCCAATGAAATAGAGCTGACGATTGGTATATTGGGAAGTTGATGAAATGCGTTTTTCCCATGCAAACCTTTTCAACGCCATCATCACGACATGATCATCAAAATCCCTTTTATTGCCTTTCAGTTAACTGATTCATCTATTCTTGACAATTTCCAATATTATACGCTGTCATTGGAGTAGAGAGCGGTAGATGGATAGAATCTCATTCACTATTTATTTCAACTTCGATTGAAGTTGTTTGTTGGTCTGTTCTCTTTCTCTCTGTGTATGATTTGACTGGCAGCTGGTAGCATTCAAAAATATATATAGAGCGCATGCATATCCGCTGTATATTTTCAAAAGTCAATGACTTATCTAATAAATATAATCACAATCACCATCGGTAAATGGAACGAGCTGGAAATCTGTATACAACATACATATAATAATAATAATCCCGTTCCACTCCAATGATCGTTTCTGTCATGTCATGTAGGTCAAGTTACGCGTTATTATGCAAGAGGTATACAGGAAAACGATCGGAAAAGGATCACAAAAATAGCTCTCATAAGATTCAAAACGGGAGATGAAATGATGAAAAATTTTCGTTTTTCGTGGACCTCTCTGGACTCTGATGACCTTTCGACCTGAAGCTATTTTTTCTCATTTCGGGTTTATGTTAGCTCCTTCCGGTCCTAGTTTAAACATCAGCAAACGAAATTTTTCTAGCTTTCGTTTTATTATCGTGGACTAACGAGTGTTTATACTGAAAATCTAATATCAACAGGATCCTCTAGTGTGTACTTTTATCACATCCCTAACTATCTCTAACTCTTTGTACCTGACTATATAATTTACAAGCCTATCATTCTCTTTGGAAATCCTTTATTTGCTACCTGTCTCTACTTCCTTGTATGTTCCTATCATATGTGTACCCCGCTCAAGGGCACTTCTCTTGAAGTGAAGAGGACACAAGAAAAGATCCTTTTTCAAATTCAATCAATTCACAAGATGATGATATAAATACCTAGGAGAAAATTGAATTTCCAGACTATACAAGTCACTCAGCGTCATCATCATGACTGAATCTTCCAATTGATATAATAATCATAAAAAATTTGTGTGTGTGTGTTTGTGCTATGTGATCATCATGGAATCATTTATGTTACGAAAGATCATTGTGCAAATATTTGTTCATGAAAGTAAACAAAATCTCAAACAGTACCTGCCCACGTTCAATTGATAGGCTATATTGAAAAATAAATGCGTTTCTTTGATCATCAAGAGAAAAGACAAAATATTTTATTCAATGCGTTATAACCTTTCAACCGGAATGAATTAGTAATATTCATTGAAATTTTACCCTTATCCTCCATTTCATGAATTTACCAACCCACAACACCAATGCTACGTTATTCAATAGACAGTTAAATCACATCGAGATTTCAATTAAAAACGAATTCAATAGAATTCATAAAATATTTGAATGAAATAAATGTCCATTTGTGCACCAGTTCCGAATGGAGCATTAATGACGAGAATCGCATTCTAAAATTAAATTTTTTATGTCTGCTGGAGGAACAGGAGGAAACGAAAAATAAAAGTTTTAAAGGATGCTGTGATGTCATTATGTAACGTTTGGTTAAGAGTAAAGCAAACAACAAGTTAGTTGGTTGGAGAGACTCGACAAAGACACAAAACTCTCCAATCCGCAGCATAACACACAGATGTAAAACTCTCAGTTGAGTGGAGAGAAAGAGATGAGATAATGTGCTCTACCGACCAAAGTATGTGTTGTGGGTGGGATGAGAAGAAAACTAAACCAAACCAGAGAGAGCTCATTATTTATCCAAACTTTATCATTTCATGTGATTACTTTACTTTACACTGCTACGCACACGAACAAACGATGCCTTTTTCTTCCTATTCTTCTACTCATAGACTGCTGCATATAGATACAACTTTTTCCTCTTCTTTTTCGTCGCTCTCTCTCCAGAAAATGGAATCATGTGATGCGCCGATGTTGTACGTACAACAAAACAAAGTACGTACTATTAGTAGCAGTAAGTTGTGTGTGCGCTTTACTTTTTGGAAGGAAGCAATTTAAAGTGGTTCGTGTTTGCGGCCTGGCGATGAGATGGTGAATTTCGAAGAGTACACGGTACACTAGCAAAAATATTGTGCATGCAACCATAAATCCATTTATTCCCATTAACATCAGCACATGCAGCACACTTACATATACTTACCCGAAAATGGACTTCACTTAAGTTTTCATGCTAAACTATGGAGGATAAAAATTTACTTTCAGGAGAAGGAAACCAACAACAGTAGTTGTATTTAATATTTAATGAGAGAAATATCGAGTAATAAAGAAGAATGAATATATTATTAGGAAGACGACGGTCATAATCACAAATGATCATTTAGACTCATTGCTAAAGGTTTTTCGAAAACATACATGAAGAAATGAAGAAGGCAGAGTGCAAAACCTCAATTTGATTTTAAAGTAAGAAAAACAATACACACAATTTCCTGCGTTGTGTATTTTACTATCTTATGTCATAAAAACTGGTAATTTTAATAATCTGCAATGCCTAAGCATAGAAGATGTGCTTCTTCTGCACACAGCCAGGAACAAACACTTTTCAATCTGTTTCTCCCAAAGAGAGTGAAGAAAATAATGAAAACAAAAAAGTTTTCACTTAAAAACTTAGAGCACATTTTCTTTATCGTATCGTATCATCATCATATTTACTCAAATTGCACGAGATATTATGCTACACGCTTCTCGTTTTTTCATCTCCAGCGGGAGCGAATACAACAACAAAATCCTTTTTTTCTCCGTGTTTTCATATACTGGAATCTGCAAAGATATCTGCTCTAGAACTCTAACCAGACAAAAAAAAATACAAGAAACCGTACCAGTCTTTTTTTCCTATTTCTCTCTCAGGAAATCTCCACAGAAGATTCTAAGAAATTCTATTCTCCAGCAGAAGCAGAGATGCACTTTGCTTGAGAGTAGTCTCTGTGTGTATCCCATAATGACTTGACTTGCTTTAGTCTGCCCAATTCAATTTATCATAATTCACTACACTCCTTTTCTTCCTTCTAAACAACTCCTCTTTTTTAGCATTCCTAATAGCTTTTTTTAAAGAGAGACTAAGAGTATACCAACTTGCAAACATCCTGTCAGAAGAAATACACATCTCTAATATTATTAGTATAAGAATCCTTTTCTTTTCCCAGTAATATCATATCCCCAAACGTGTGTCTTCATAACTTTCCCAAAATATTTATGATATTTTTTGCATCTGGTTTCATTTTCATATGGAAGCAATATGCTGTGCATTTCTAGGAATATGAAGCTTTATTATATTATGCCTAGGTAAACACACATACGCACCCTTTCCCTTTTTTCATATTTTTTAGAGGAGATAGTTGTTGCTTACTTTACTCCTTTTGACAAGAATATATTACGTTTCTCACACATTTTTTTCTACATACGAGGAAGAAGACAGCAGACTTAGGAGAAAAAAATGAACATTTAAAGTATATTGTGTGTTTTGCTGTGTGTAGCAAGTAAACAGGGAAATATATATAGTGACTGACATGTAAATACACACACCTCGACTCACTCTTCTTCGTTTCTTACTTTTTTTCTTGTTTTTTTTCCTCCTCCAACGCAGCCTAGTCGTCTGTTGTGAATGCGCGGATGAGTATGCACATTGCACATGGCATAAAAAATAGAAAAAGATAAATGATTTGCTTTACGAGTCTGCACACGTTGAGGAAATAAAACTACCTGAAAAAAAGACGAGCAGCTACATAGTAGTAGGAGTTTTGGTGGGTGCCTTTTTTAGCAGTCAACGCTGACGTTGCTGGCCGTTTGTTGTTGTTACTTTTGTAGTATTGTGCGTGGTATATCATATCAAGGCATGTATATAGATGATAAGCACACAGCTCACGTCTCATAGTCATGTCAGCTATTAAAAATTTACACGGAAAGCTTCTCTCAGTGGAGCACACACACACACAACACATGAGAGAGAGAAAACAGACATAAAAATAAGACCCAGTTTTTTCTGCTGATGACATGTCGTCTACAAGAGTCTGAGAGATCTTCTTGCAGAAAGGTAGAAGGAACGAGCATCAGGTAAAAAAATTGTAGTGGGAGTAGTAGCAGCAACGAAGCAAGCAACAGACATCTTTACCAGGCCAGGAGAGAGCAAGATGACTTTTTTACCTGTGAGTTTACTGCTCCTTGTGCGTGTGCGAAGTGTGTGCTCTATTATTTATGGGAAAACTGTCAAAAAAATATCAAGATGTTTTCTGCTGCTACCGCTGAGGATCCTTATGATCTTGCTAAAATAAACTCCCTGTGTTGCTCGTTTATGTTCTGGCTTTTCTCAACACATCGTTGCTTGTTTTCTGTCCGAGATGAAACTTTTAGCATGTCGTGGGGTGATGCTAAAATCAAAATCACAGCAGACTTTATATAGTGGTTTGGGTGGTTAGTGTGCTAGATTGAAACGAAGAGGAAAATTGATGGTGTATCATCTCAAACAAAAGGAATGCATGTATGATTTTTTTATTTTCTGATTGCTGTGAAACTGGCCACCCACTTGCACCTTTCGAATAAAATTTATGACTAAAATTTTAGTACAAACTACCGTTATGGTAAAAAAATGGAAATCTTATTTATGCACTTTGGTATTTGAAACATATACGGAGGATGAAGTGTGGAAGCTACGCTGAAAGTTGAAAGCCCTTTCCTTGGGAATAAGTCAGTGTTTTTGACAGATTCCACAAAAGAAGTTCTGAGCACAACATGATGTTAGCTCATCGTATAAAGATGATGATAAAACCTACTTGTTTTAAAATGTTTGCTTGTTCGATTTTCTATGATGACGCAGCATTCATGAAGGAAGGAACGTGCGGGTGGCAAAGATGATTTGAGCTTAGGAAGGAGAAAGCGATTTTATACAAACATGAAATAACTTTATAGGCTTTACTGTGCTTTCAAAAAGATCATTTGATTATTTGCTGTTTACGTTACACACACAGCAAAATAAAACTTGTCGTATGAATAGTTAACAGTAATAGATTATTTCCCCCTTTCTTGATGACCACCATCATTCATTAGTCACTAACGACAACAGCAACAGAACAAATTGTGAAACGACTAGACCGTGATACCTATCTATTTGTCCTGTTCTACTTATTTTTCTCTTCGTTTTTTGCAAATCTCTTGTTTATTTTTACGCGCTGTTTAGACCATAGGTAAAAAAGCGATTCGTATAGTTTGGGTACATTTTCTGTTGAAAAAACATGAACTGAAAATAATGTTTTATGCATGTGCATGTTTACATTTCACGGAGGAGTGATTAGTTTGCTTAAATAGGTACTTTAAGCTGTGTGTTGATATGAGAGTTGGAAAGAAGGACGAGCATTAAACAATTTGTTAGGATAAAAGTCTGTACACATGAAAGGAAGTAAAAATATTCATTTTCTATCTAGAATTTACATGGGGATAACTGATGGAAGGACAATGTACTGGATTAAAAATTCATTTCTTCGTTTTGCTGAAGGAGAGCAGAAGAATTATAATGTATAGATCGGCCAATATACCTTTACTCATTGAAGCATACATTATCCATAGATATCTGGACAAATATTGCTTGTTTACTGTAAAAATTTAGTGAATGTTTTTACTTTCGTGTGTATTGCAGTAATGATAGCGTGATCAAGAGGAGGCAAAGCGGAAGTTCTAGGGATCCAGAAACACAAACCCCTACACAAAAACACGGCAGTGTATGTGTAATACGTACTGTATGGTAAACGCGAATAAAATGAGCAAGCAATTTTTCCAACGTATGCACTAAAACTCTAGGGCTATTCGGTTATCATAAACGAACTTATTTGCTGTATTTTCCATCTCTGCTTGTCCAATAAATCATCTAATTTTATCACAACTAAGCTGATGGTTTATGCGCGATACTCTACAAACGTACTTGTTTGTAAACGTCAAAAATAGTTGAGTGATTATCAATTAAAACTTACTGTTTTCCTCATGTCTCGTTTTAATTTCTTCACGTACTACTTTCCTTGCAAAGTGTTCAAAGCTACTATTTTTTATCCGACCATTCGAATTTAGAATAACCGCAAAAACTTGCTGTAGAGTAGAGTTTACTTTAATGAAGTTACATCATTCATAGATTGACATTTTAAAGATGTACTACAGTCGATTCAAGCGTTATTTGTCTTCATGTCTGATTACGTATGATACGAGTACGAGTACCCATAAAAACTGTTTCGCGAATAAAAATTTTCCCGGATGTAACGGAATGAAATTATATGGCATGAGTGCACTTTGCATGTCACATCAAGATGAATAAAAAGTATAAATTTCTCTCCAGATACTTCAGCAGGAAAACAAGTACGTATTATGTCTGTAATCAATGTTGCTAGTGAAACTGGTGTCATTATTATCTTGTACCTGGCATCCGCCATCAATAATGTTATTAATGATACAGAAATGTAGATTTACATTGGACGTGAAACCACCATCCAACTTTAAAGTAATGTACCTACGTATCCTTTGCATTAGTAATGCATTAGCACGATGGAACATCGACATTTCCAACTGAATATCTGCACTAAATTTTCCCTTGTTTGAATGTTTAGTACTGTTGCCTTGACTTAACTAACTTTTTGGATTTGGCTGAGAGGAAAGCGCCTGTGTGACTTGCATAATATTAAGCAGATTAAAGTTGTACTTTGAGTTGGAGTTAGTCTGAGTCTGAGTTTTGCGTGTTTGTGTCCTATATACGTCTCACGTCTCACTGAATACATATCTGTCTTATCTATTGTGTGACTTTTCATAAATCTACGAGCTGTATTGCAATTTGATTACAATTATTTACGTGATTCCGTTCATGGAGTATCAAAGAGGAAAAAAGTTCTAAATGAAAAACATGCAATGTGATTACTGATCACATATCTTTGATTCACATTCACTCTTTGACTCTCTTATTGCAAATTATTATTCCGTTTCTGTTCAATCGAGATTACAGAGAGATACTGTGAAGCACTGACAAAATACATGGCAAATCTCATTTATTTCTACTCCTGTATTGAATTTGTATGAATAGAGGGTCTGCTTGATACCCAATTCAAGATATAAAATTTGTAATTTTAATGATAAACCAAAATAACTAATACTCTCTAATACGTATATACCTTACTTACAAATGTATTCTCAGCTTTTGATCCGATGTGGCGTAAATCACACAGCAAAATATGTACTTATTATTATGCTCGACTCCCGCTACCATTCCACCATATTCCATGCAGTTCAGTTTATTATGCAATATTTTCATCGAAAAAGAAATGAGATCTCTGCTGAGAGAGGGGAAACCCCAGCTCTCTTCTGCCACAAACAACATCAGCAGCAGCAACACTCTACGTCCAACATTATTATTATGCTCCCTCCTGCAGAGAAAGAAGAACAAACACGAAATTTGATTAATGCATAATGAGCCCAAGGTAGCACATAAATAATAATAATAACCCAAAAGTAGCAGAGGCAGCAGACACGACGGCTTTGATGTGCACAAAGGCTAATGAAATTCGTCAGCCATCCGTAAAATGGATGCACAAAGTAGAAAAGTAGGTAATGGCACAGCTTTAGAGCCCAGTAATATTATGTAACTTAAGTAAATAAGATATTACAGTAAGTGCTGTTATTATACGCATGGAGCAGGGAAGAGTCAAGCCAGAGGGGGGATCAAAATGGAAGGTGCTGGTGATGATGAAGACGATGAATAATGACAGTTCACAGGCAACACCACTCTAATTGTATGAATATTGTATTGCAACGCAAAAGGGACTAGACAAGAGAACTCATAAACCTGACAACATGCTGCAGTTCGTGCAAAAATCCACACATACAACTCCCTTACACAACACTTGTGAAAATGTTTGTAAATACTAGTGCAAAATAAAGGGACAGTAGATACAGGCTTGCATTTGGCCTGTCGCTTAAAATGTACCCCTTAATTTTTGATGAGACATGAAGCACACGTTGAAAAGTTCCCTCCCTCCGTTGTTCCTTCTTCTTTGTTGTTATAACAATCATTAATTCTTGCCCAAAGTCTTTTAAGATAATATAATATGATTCATCGTATATTATATATGAATTCAAAGGCAGAAAAACTTTTCTCCTCTCTGTGTTCTGTGTCCACCCCCTGTGACATGTCTTCTAAGAAACTTTCGTGTTTTTTGAAGTACTTCATACACTGTGCAAATTCTCTTTGCATTTTATGCGGTTGCATTAGTTGATGGTTTTCGTCTCAAATAAATTTTTGCACACTTCAAAACAAAACCGAAAACTATCCTCCATCTAAATAAACATGACAGTTTAATTGCATGACTGTGTTTGCGTCTGGTGACGCATATTTTGCTGATGTATTGCATAACATTAGGGTTTAAAATTGATCTCCTGTTGAGAAGTTTCATGCGGTGGCCGCATGTTTGCCATTTTATTTTCAAAAATAATTTCTCATCGCCAATTATCATTATTTCCGCAGTATTTGCTCACTTCACGCCAAACAAAAACTGAAAAAAGGCCTGCCAAAAATAGCGTGAACGATTTTTGTGTAAAAATGCTTACATATAAATACATAATTCACAGGTGCTGTGCACACAGGTGTGCAAAGTAGTTACTTCAGTAATTGCAACGCATGGATGATGGTGCCATTTATAATAATACAAAAATTGGCTTTTTCCCAATGCTTTTAGGAATATCATATAATTATTCGCTCTTTTGCACAAACTTTCGTCAAACAAGACAATCTTGTGAAATTGGCAAAATTGCGAACAGAAAGGAAACTGCAGGTTTATATAGCTCAATTAATTACACCAAAATACAACGATTATTAATTTAACTAGGAATGTGTCTCTGGTTGTCTGCAAAACTTTCCAACAACAATCATCACTCGTGAAACGGTTATTTGAATTGGATAGCAATCATTTTATCACAACTGAAATTAATGAATCATAAGAAAATTATATCATATAAATGAAAAGCAATAATAGTAAAAACTGACGGTTTTATTTTTCCTCTTGACTCCCTCGCTTTTTATTTAACGCTTCGTCGTTCCCCTTTTTTCACGAGACACTTGACAGTGTCACTACAACAATAAATAAGTATCACGTTACTTGTGTCTTGTCATGTGTGCGTGTAGATTTCTCTCGATGAGCTTTAGAATTCCCAAAAGACAGATATGAAAATGAAGAGCCATATATATTTTATCGCATCCATAATATTTTGATTTTTCTTTCCGGTAGAGCTGAGGGTTTTATGTATATGCTCACAGAATTATATATTTTCTTATGCACATGTAGCATTGGAGATTTTCCCTGCGTGGAATGAATGGTGGTATTGCATATTTTTATTCATCGATTTCATATTTTCTAGCCCTTACTTTCCTTATTGTAAGTACTTTGCTGCGTGCATAACATTTTTGATATTGGATTGGTAGGCATTATTTTTATGGGTTTTTGACCTTATCCAAGAAAAGTACTCTTGGGATCATTCAGCTTGTTGAACCCTTTTAAAGCGAAAGACCGTACTGACTTCTCTTGCAACTCGTTTCCTCTTGACTTGACTTAGTCGCTGGTAGTGGTTCACTTCAGCATTTCTGGATAATAACTTTTGACAAGTTTCATATTTTTATAACGGTTACACACTCATATTGGGTTTGTTCTTAATATAGACTATACATCCACTGAGAGGGTTCAGTTACTTTGAGCTAAAATGAATTTTTTATTATTATTTTGTCATCAAAATTTTCTGGTCGAAGATGTACAATGAAATTGGAATAGTGAATCTGAAGATACCTATGCTCATGCTATATACTTCTGCTTCGTAACAGTTTTCAAAGATTCGAAATACTGATAGTCCATTTCAACATATTTTAGCAAGGAAAAATAACAAAGGAGGGATGAGATTTTCGTCGAAACTCCCGATGGTGATCGTGATCTGCTGATCTTACTATAAAAAAGATGTTTTATGTACAGCATGACTCATGCATAAAAAGAGTCTAGAAAGTACGCACGACCATTGCATATCTTTTCATGAAGGAAGTATTGGTTTATTTATGGGTTTGTCATTGTTGTCTGTACATCTGTCAACTCTGAGCAGTGGGCAACTTTCATGCAGTGTTGCAGGGATCTTGTGATTGAACCCATATTCCCTCTACTCTTAAATCCCCCATGATAAGGATTCTTATATATTTCATCAGTTTACACTTTATCCAAGTTCCGAAGATTTATCATTCCAAAATCAAGAAATGGCTACAATCAAAATCATCGTTTTTATAGAATTTTTAGAGAAAAAATTGTCCTCGGCAAAATGCCTGCTGTTGCACGCGTTCAATTGTGCAACTAGGTGAGCTTTTTTATGGTTTGACAGTAGTATGTACGAGAAATAAGCAGTGCATGAAGAAAAGGCATGAGCAAGAAAGCATGATAAAAAGAGAGCTCGATGCGTTGCACGCAGCGCGTACGTCATAAAAGCAAGCGGAAAATTTTAAGAGATTTTTTTATAGATCTGCGAATTGTAAAAATTTGGTTTCTTATGTGCGACTTTTTGTTCGTAGAATAGAAGAAGGACTAATTTTTTTGCATACCGACCACACAGAAGAGTACAGGCCACCCGCGTAGAAAACATTAAGTGCTTATACAACCAAAGGTAGGTCAATGCTTTATGCAAGTATTTTTAAGGGTATCGCATTTGAGGACAAATTTTGACAATTTAGGCTTCTATTAGGCAAGTACAATATTCGGAAATGTCTTGAATTTTGATATCAGTCGAATAATTGATCTGACTGAACACCCAAACGGTAAAAATAGCTAACCTTTCTTGCAAAGGTAGGCAGAATGACTAGCACAAGAAATATGATGGGATAACTTTTCCCTTTCATTACGATAAAAATCTCATCTTATGATTTTTTGTTGTTGCAGAATTCGCATTTTCTTCATCGATTCTACTTCTCACGTAAACTTGCAATCAACCCAGCCCACCGAACAACTCAAAAAAATCCCGTCTACAAAGTAGGAAAACGCCCCGTCTAAAACACTTGTGTAGACTTGTTCCGTGTCCCTGATTCTTTTTACCAATGAACATGCCCCTTTAGCTAGTCCGCTGGTCCTTTTCATTTGATAGAAAATTGTAATACAAGCTGGCAGGTACAAAGAAGAAAAAATCTACAAAGCGATTTTTTCCTGTTCTGTGTTGTTTTGATAAACTTACACCTCTACCTGATTGACGTTCTTTTGGCACATGACAAACTATCCAGACTGATTCTATCTTGAGCTCCTTATAACAATGGGATATTTTTGATATCGCGTGTACTATAAACTGGATGATGATGCCATAAGTACATAAGACGCTTTTGGCAAATCTTGAACTTGAGCAAAAATAGAAGATCTACGTGAGCACGTCAAAATGTTTGCCCTTGATAGAAGACAGGGGCTACAAGAAGACTCATTGTTCTTTCAAGTTGCCGTTAACTGCCAATCTACTCGTAGCAAATTCTGCAGTTATGCATAATGCTCACCTATTACAGTTCTGAAAATACAATGCAAAGCATCACAATAATAGTTTCTTTTCTTGATTCATATACATGTGTAGTTTATTATCTCCTGCTATAAAGAACTTGCCATCAAAACTTATGATCTGGTTAGGAATGTAGTTTGACAGCTCCACGCAAGTATTTCCAAATCCATGCTATATGCACTAGACATGAAACGAATGTAGTGCTGGTAGTTTTTAAAGTCCAAACCGTATCATCATCATCCGACAGTCACTGAGACATAAAATTGAAAAGGTAGTCGGCTTCCAGTATGTTTAGAACACTAACAGTAAAATGGCAGTGAAGAGAAGTTCAACTTGAGAAAGATGGAAATAATTTGATTATGGTTTCTCCTTTGGCTACCGAGTTGAGTCGGCCAAAACCATTATTAAGGGCCAGGGACCACACCGACGGCACTTCTACACCACCTCCACACAGCTCATCCAACATCAACTGCAAACTGCATTATCATTACCATTACGGCCATTTTATTTTATTTCTTTCTCAACAAGTTCACCCCTTTGCCTTTGCCAACAGTACAGTTTCGAGTACTAGAACTTGGATAAAAAAATACCAGATATTATTACCAGGGATATTGACTGGCTACTATGGCTGTGGAAAATGCAGCATTCGCTAAATGTTGCCATGCCTCAATAAGCGTAATCCCAAATCCTATAATCCAAGCATTAAAAATCCCTCCAAAAATTCGAACACACCATTAAGATTCTTGACGTCTTTACCAACTCATTTCTTCGCACTTTTCTTCCTTCAATGTTTTTTTCGCAAAGATCAGCAAAATCTTAAGACTTTGTGTAGCAAGACAGCAGACGTCAGTGGTCCCGGTTTAGACTGCGTACTTGTCAATAATGTGCAAAGTAAGCATAACGGACCATTAAAGGAATAAAAAATGACGATTATGATTATTATTAGGACAACTCAACTGTGCCATAATGTGTAATGCACTTCTTAGCTCCTTCAGACACTCCCGTAAGACAGAATGAATTGATCATTTTACAAATAATCTTCTCTCTGCTCTTTTCTTAAAAGCAATGCTTGTACGAAGGGAAAGGGATATTCCATTCGAGACATTCTAAAAGGAATGTGAAGGAGTGACTAAGCATTTGATCAACTTTTTACTACGATGGATCGTGATCATCATCAACGTAATCCTTCAATTTTTCTTCAGCACCGCCGTCTGTTTTTCATCCTCATTCTCAACTTTAAAATTATTATTGCATTTTTATGGCATTGATGCTAAGCTCAGCAATAACTCTTATTTCTTCTTTCTTAACTGAGCATTCAACTGACAGACAGCCTTGACATTGAATGGCTGACGCCGCATTTACAAACCTCCTTGAAGGAAAAATATAAGAATTACTGGTTTTTTATCAGGTTTATTCTGGATTTTATTTATGGATACGCACGCACGCACGTACACCCGTGAACATCACGAAAGGACTGTCAGTTTCCGTTCTATTTTTATGATAATTATCGGTGCGCTTATGAACAAAAATAAAATATTTCACTTTAATAAATTAATAAAAATCAATTATAATAATTTTGAGTACAAATTTCCCATTTCCCCACTAATTTACAGAGTTTATTGAAAAATCTCATAATAGTCCGTTGTACCATTATCAGCATCATAACAGCAACTTGTACCGTATATTATACCATCGTATTATACGTCAGTTGCATATTGCAACAAACTTCTGAAACGACATAATATCGATCCCTTACAAGTAATACCATTTCCCATCTCCACATTATTGCGGAAATAATGGCCCCTCTCAACTCTTCCACAATCCACACACTTCCACCACCATATTCCACCATCAGCCCTGCAGTCAGCCCATTCCGCATGCACAACACACAAAAAGCTTCTCAGCAATTAAAATGGACGACTCAATTTCCCAATATTACTTTTCCCCTATCCCAAAAAACTCCAGCAGCACTACGTGCTATCATTCTGGATTAAACATCATCTATTGAATCCGATCAATATAAACCGAAACACCCGACATCAGCAACACCAGCAGAGATCACTCTACAAAATACAGCAACCAACACTGACCTAATCTCAATTCTCAAAAATAGGCTTCCAAAACAAAACAAACAATTTAAAGCCAGCATACATCGAAAATACAAAAGAAGGTTCCATTGTACAAAAATATTAATCCCAGTCCTAAAATGACTGCACATATTGCACACACACACAGCATCATCATCTTCATCTTCAGCCACTAGACCACCAACAACGGCAAAACTAGTGATCTCGTAGGCATTTCCATTCTACATCTTTGAATTAATTGTTATTACATTCTCCATTCTACATTTTCCAGCACCGTTGTTTGTTTTCCCTTTTTAATATATATAAATGCATGTATTCTCCAGTGGCTCGTCCATTCTTGTATAGTTCCATCATCATCATTTCTCTCAACTCTCTTTTCAAAAACTCGAACCAGTTGTGTTTTCATTGCTTACAAGCTCGCCTTCCAAAACACTTCGCCTCTTTCCCTCATTCTTTCAAAAACGACTAAACTGTTATTAAACTGTTTCTTCTTTCTACTTTCGTCTTCTTAGCCTGCAATTTTTATCACCAGTCCAGGGAAAACAACAGCAGTAGCATATATTATTACGAAACATGAAATGGATAGCTTTCCTTCTCATCAGCATCCCACAACTTGGCCCTGGCCTATAAAAATCTATACGAGAGGATTGAATGAATGAGCTACTTGTAAGTAGAAACAAGAAAAAAGTGTACACATAACTGTGTCGGATTCTGTGTCCCAGCTTTTTTGTTACATGATTCTTCTATAAACAAAACTGGAATTGGGAAAATGTCTAAATATTTCAAGTGCTATTAGAGATGGCTTTGTAGCAGCATTGGCCTTTTTTCCAAGTTTTGCCACATACAAAAAATATATTGGACAAACATGGAATCTTACAACAGCATAGAGAAACAAGCCCCGAAGAAAGAGCACATTCCATTCACTTTTGGAGAAGAAACAGAAGTAAAAGGGAGAGCGCATAAAGATGGTAATGATCATTTTCTCCAGTTTCCTTCCTCCTCCTTTCTTGGGAAACTCATCACCATCAACATTGGTCTCAACTCTAAAAATGGAGATAATCTTGCTCCTTGTTGGAGGAAAAACTCTCAGTGAAATGCAATCCAATGTAAATGTACTTGATGATCATGATGATGATCAGTTCTATTTTTGAGAGTAGTAGAAAAACCAAAAGAGGAGGGAGAGGCACTAAACAGACGTAAAGTGGTCTCTGGTCTGCTCCCTTTTCTTATCATTTCCCTCTGCTCCTGTTTCTTTGTCTTTGTCTCCAGATGAAACAGAAAGAATCCTAAACCAGCAGAATCTTTCAAACGCACACTATACACATCGCAGCTGCATGCCTACTCACCATTTTCTTTTCCTTCCCATGCAGTTTTTCAGACAAAGCTTTTGAACTCGCAACGCTCCCATTTTCAAGTGTGTTTGCTCACTTTGTACAGTAGTGCTTGTACAATGCATATGCATTCGTCATTCTTCCCTTCTTCTCTCCTTTGGAATTTTTTCCTAGAGAAAATGGTTGAAAGAGACTTGGTTTCTCCAGCTTTCTAAGCACACATGTGGACACTCTGCAAACAACAGGAATAGCAGCATGGAAGAGACGCATTGTATATTATCTACTTAGAAGTAAAATACACACACGATGGTCCACCCCATATCATTGGTATATACATGTACGCACTGCAAATAATGTTCATTCAGTCTTCTTCCTTCTCTTTCTACACTGCCGTCTTTATAGTCGTTCGTGCAGAAAAAGCACTTTTCTTTTGCCAAAAATAATACATAAGGCGGAGAAGCTTTTTTCCCTTGTAAAAAGTAAAAGAAGCTTTTATCTCTCGTAAAAACTTGTATATATTTTCTCTCTGTGTGTGTCCTCCACTCCTCTTTTTTCTTCCTTCTCATGTGATGATGTTTGCATAAGAATTACGAGAGAACCAAAACCAAAGAGACAAGTAGAGGGAGAAAGTGGGACATGCCATGCCAAGCCAGAGACCATGATTCTCAATGATGATCAGGCTTGGCTTGCTGGTTACGTCGCCCTTAAAAAAGAGATACTCTGTTGTAATATAAGCATTCCTAAAAGGAGAAGCATGATGAGATGATGACGATGATACACCATCATTTCATGCTTTCTCTTTAGAGGACAAAGGAGAAAGACAAAAGAGAGGAAAAAATGTGTAAAAACAAAGGCAAAGCAAAAGCAACGGCATGAATGGGATGTGTACATTGGGAAAACCGTTTTTACTTTTATAGCATCATGGTTCACAAGGAAAAGAATAAAATAAGAGACTGGGGAAAAAATGGATACTACGTTACATGCATTTCCAACTCTTTTTTATACCTTTTTCTACTTTAAAAAACAAATAAACACATGAAGCACAACTCCTCCAAAAAATACGTTTTTAAAACTTTTAGGAAGACACGAGTAACAAGTCATAAAAATAGAAAGGAAAAAGATGACACACATAAAATGCCGTTTATTTCCTTATTTTTGAAAACGACAAGATGAGAACAGTGACTTCTGCACAACAAGTTTTGTTTCATTATTCTGAGAGAGAGGATTGTAATATTGAGGATATTATTATGGCACTTAAGTTGCAAAGGGTGCACATCATAGCCTCCTATATAATTTGTAGTTTATATGATTGGATGAGTTTTTGAGGAAAACAAGATGAGAGGAAAAATATTTTTTGAAGATATTTAGACGCGTGTTTTGTAATGTAAAAAGTCTAATTTTTCCAAAGGCTATAATTTCAACTTTCAAGTAGTACTATAATATGTTGTTTATATGCAGCCGTGGCCATAGTGTGCAGTATTATAAATCGGAGCTTGTAATAAACATAAGACCCTCATTATCGTAATTTTTGAATAAAGCACAGAATGCTGTGAAGAAGACAAGCTGCACTTGTTTCCCTTTATAGTTTCCCCTACTGTACATAAAAGATGAGTAATAAAAGGGAATGATTGGTGAAATAATTGTAGTGCATCGCATTATTATTATGATCTCGTTCCTTCATATTTGGTCATAATAACAATATAGGCTCGTCTACTCTACGACGACATCTAAGACACTATATATGCGACCATTATTTTCAATGTAATTAGGAAAACTACAGAGTTTACGAGCCAATGTTCATCTCAAACGGTTGTAAAGTAGTGACGAGTTGCTGAGCGGAAACTTGCACAGAATGGCATAGCCGAAAATATGCGCAAGTCACCAATTGTGAACGGCACCTCCCTTTGCTATTATCTAGTTTCTTCAAATAATCATTATGAGAAAGAAGACTCATTAAGGAGTCATGTTTGTGAGACAGAAAGCGTTATGACCACTTATACTACCAATAATACCTCAATCTGTTTGCGTTCCCGTACTCTATATCTATATTATCTTCACACGAAAAACTCAAGTGGCAATCAAAAAATCAATTAAGAAGACCATCATCCCCAACACTTACGTTAGCTGTACCAGAGAAATAATGGGCCATAATATACTTTTTATAGCATCTGTGACGTCATCATCGTGATCAACATCGGTTAGGTACACTTTCAGTACAACTGACCATCATAACATTTTAAAAGTTATTTAAGAGATGCGCTGACCAATTTATTGCTGACAAGACGAAGTTTTTGATGACTTTATTTTCTCATTTTAATCTCTAAATATGAAGAGAGATCACACAGTAAATTTTCATATTTTCTCACATCCAAAATATTATGAACGAGAAAAGGGTACAATCGCAAAAGGGAAAAAAAGGATTGCGTTCGACCTTCACCTTTTTATTTCATAATATTTTTCCTTACATAAATGGGCCTACTTGTTATTTGTTGACCAGACAATCCAGACTAAGCCAAAGCCAAGCCATGTCACAAGATGAAAAACAACAAGAATGTAGACAATAATATAATATTATGAGCATGCAAAGGAAAAAGATGCAGAAACTGCAACAATATTATCAAGACCACCAGACCAGTGGACCAGAAGATGATATTATGATGACGATGATGATTATATTGAAGTCAGCAAGAAAAAGAAGAAGAATCTGCTGTTCCAGCAGATCTCCTCCAGATGGTCGATTCATTCCAATTCCTCATAGTAGTCCCATGGCCAGAAGTTCTCCAGTTTGAACCAAATACTAACCCAAACCGAACCAAGTAACAGCATCAGCAGCAGCAAGAGAGAAAGGACAATGATCCCATTTCATTGGATCTCTCTCGTAGGATATGTACATGCAAGTCAAACATGTAGGTAGTCATTTTATAGTTGTTATTATTGTTATTACAGTCGAGAAACTATATATTTTACTTAAAAATATAATGTATCCTTTTGTTGTGCATCCTTTATTTTTTCATACAGCTTTTACTGCATTTCTATGCAAGGAAGCAGCCAATATAATCCTGCCGGAATCTCTGGAGAGCAATGAAGCATAGTGAAATAGCTCCAGCACAATAGACTCAATTCTACAGTAATGCAGCACATTTTTCCTACCACTTCCTATTTTCACACTTGAGTGATTACAATCGGCAAAAAATGGCATCGAGACGGACAGAGCACGAGAGAGTCTCGAGCGGAGGAAGCAAAACCGATACAAAGAGAACCAAGATGGAAAAAAGTATTCGCTCAGCTTTTTACTGGATAACTTCAGGAGAAGAAAAAGAGACGAAGCCAATTAAAAATCAATTGGGTCTGATTAATGACCCACATTAATCATACAAAATTGCCTTGGTATGTCATAACACGCGCAGTTTAGCTTTTACTACTTCTGCTGGATGGACACACAAAGAACAAAAAAATGGAAGTAGAGCACGAAGAACAATAAATACTACACACACTTTGTGTGTGTGCGACTTCTCTACATATTTGTACCTTCAGCCAAAACCTCACATACTTCTCTCCTTAAATAATATATTATATGACTTTTGTTGGAGGATTGGAAAAAGAAGGAAGAATGATTGTATGAAACACGCAATAAGCCAGTGCGAAATTCCGTTTCATTTCAAAAAGGCTGACGCTAAAAGCCACTGCCAAGAGAAGTGCATTGTGCTCAAGATTGTGTGTGTGAACTCTACACGACTCCTTCCTTCCGCTTTTTTCTGGCAAAAATATTCAATCATTTTTTCCCTAAACAATTTTTTTCTGCTTTAGTTTACATGATACCTATATCTGAGTATAAACTTTATTTGGCAAGTTTACCGTATTTGCTCTAATAATTCCCCATGTTCAAATAATACCCCATCTCTAATAATTCCCCACTCTATACCAGCGATTTTCGCTAATTCCCCACTATTCTAATAAT
>JAQIXX010000332.1:0-66714 GCA_034700605.1 Willowsia nigromaculata | reverse complement strand
CGTGCAGCCACTGCAGCCATTGCAGAAGCTAGTCTTGGAAGTCGCATTAATCGTGGTAATGGGAGTGGAAAGCCACAACCTATCGTCTTTGGGGTGGAAGTTCCCGTTATGCCAACTAAGCCCAGAGTCTATGTTCCCAATTACGTTCCTGACAGATACCCTGCAACACATTTGCTTACGAGAAGGAAAGGATACAGTTTTGTTTCCTAAATTGGTCATGGACTCACTAAACCGGAAATTTGCTTGCAAAAAAATAATTATATTCTGTATATATTATAGTACTGTAACCTTTAAGAAGATAAATATATTATGTTGTTTTAGACTTAAGGCCAACAAAAATGCATTCTTTATTATAAAATATTCATTTGACATTAACTTGATTGTTCATTAATTTAACATCCACTTAAATCTTCATTCTTTTCTATTACATTTACTTGAGATATACATTTGGAAAGCACAGCATCTGCTTGCTTCTGTACTTAAATATTAATAAAAATTTAAGGAGTATTTTATCTGGAATCCGCATAATCACCGACACAAGTGGTATTCTTCCCAACACAACAATCAGCATTAATTTCAACTTCGTAAAGGAGGATTCATTCATTCTATTCACGTAATATTAATTCACAAACAATTTTAAAACAGACTATTTTGGAATTTCTTAGTACGCACAGGAAAACACGTTCGTTAAATTCACATGAAGCTCGTTACACTTTCTTCATTCACAAGACAGAGTAGACAGTTGCATAAATAATATATTATTTCAGAGATTTGTGCACGCATATAAGAAGATAATTGTATATCAGTAAGATAAGCAACAGCATTGTGCGACGCTGTGGTTTCGTTTCATCGTCTCAATTCATTTTGTAAAAAGAAGGTCGACCTCTGCTGTGAGCAGTCTGTTTCTTCTCCTTTTATTTCATCTCTTGTTCTTATTCCCCTTCTTTTATTTTTTGCACAAATACGTAATACAACAACAAAAAACACAATTCACTCACATCAAGGGAGAAAATGAGAAAGGGAAAGAGTCGCAAAAATTAATGGCGGAAATAAAAAAGCTCATTGAAACATGGGCTCGAGAATTTGCAATTTAAACTGTGCATTATATGTGTTAGCAGTGCATATACGTGTGTACTCATGCCCCACTCTAATACTTTTTTACTATAACATCTCCATCTTACACAATGTATCTTTTAAAGATCGTTTTGAGCCTTTCTTTATATTATTTTTTATATACATATATGTTATTATTATGCCTAAATGTATATTTTTGTGGAGTCCTAAGATGCTCACGTTTTTTTATTATAATGCTGCACTGCACACGAAAAAAATCATACATACTTCTCTATATCTACACACATGGAGTAAAACAGCCATTTAAAATGAAAGCCTTTCTCATTGCACACCATCATCATCTTCTTCATCCAAGCCAAAGGCGGATCTTATAGACTCATTCACAGAAGAAGAAGCTTTTGTACTTCTATATTTTCCTACTTTTTTCCCCTTTCATCTTCTTTTTCTTCCCATTTTCTTCTGTTTCTTTTCGAACCACACTCAACAAGAGGCTCAAACTTATTCTTTTTTTCTCGGTATTATTTTTTCGCTTTAGTTGAGTTGTTAGCTGTTCATGTTGCTTCTCTTCACTTATACCTACATGTTTATGTAGAATGTATAAACTCACTTTTTGCACTGTATTAAGAACGACGATGAGAGTGAATGAGATGAAGCAGCTCACTAGTCACTAACTTAAAAAAAGAAAAGGAAAAGAGTTGAGCTGCTTGTTTGCTTTAAAAGCTCTTTTCATGTTTACGATTATAGCTTGATAAAATACTTGGATTTTACAAGAATAACAAGAGCAACTTAAGGGAGAGAAGAAAGAAGTAAAAAAAGCGGATCACTTTTGAATGAATTTTTTTCCTTGTTTAATTCTGTCTTGTAGTAATGTACATGCATATTGTATACATTTTTACGCTTTGTTCTCCATCCATTCATTTATGAAAGAGGCTTGTTTTACGGCTCCTTTGTATTAATGTGCGTCTGTATTCAACACGCCATCTAAAACTCGTTTGTGTTCCAATGCCCGTGCCATACTCTCCTCCTGGATGATGACGTTAGTTGAAGTACAATTCGTTTTTGTTACAGCAGCAACCTTTCAATATGCATTCACTATTACCACAGAGCATTGTACTTCTGCCACACTTTACCCAGTCGTAATTTAATCTTAACTTGGGCAGAGTTGAGGTTGGACGGAGTAGCATTTTGACTTTGATTTGAGAGACGAGGAAAATATTATTTTCTTCTCAACAGAGTGCCGCAGTTGGTTAGATTGCTTGGTAGTTGGTGGTGATGGTGTGGTGATAACTCAATTTAATTGTACCCTACTTGAAGCTTAAATGAAATCAAATCAACCACTAAAATTTTCACTATAGACTGAGCTACAAGAAAGAATAACGAATTTATAAACTCAAATCATATTATTTTCCTTTCTGCTGATAAGCATGCAAAAATAAATATATGAAAGAGGAGGTTTTCGCGAATCTTGATCTATGAAATAAAATTTTATGCTAAAACTTTCTTTATGCTCATACGAGTATATATCGTAAGATACTGCTTTTAATTCTAGTAATTGACACATGACATGATTTGATTTTCGTACGTCCAAGGTGCTATATATATAGTATAACTTTCCCCGGATATGCGTTTCGGGTAGATTGAACCACTGAACCTCTTCAGAAAATTCGGATGAGTGATCACATTGTTCCGGACTTTCTTTGTACGACTGCGATAATGAATGCGATTTCTTTGATACTTTCTGCTTCGTCGTCGTCTTCGTCTGCTTGCCTTCCCGGAAGTAATCTGCGCACTTTTCACATGTTACAATATTTTTGATGCATGATGATGGCTACATAGATAGAAAAGTATGTCCATCCATGTATTTGCACACATGTACATACATACCTTTATAAAATTAAAATGAAATACCAATCCCCTCATCTAAGGCCATCTTTTGGATATTTATAGTACTCAAGTAGCAAATATATGACGATGAAGAAATATACTATCAGTCAGATGCAGAGCTACGGATCCGTTGCTTTTAGGCAGCCGATCCGGAGTCCTAAATTTCCTCAAAGTCTACCGATCCGTAGGCTAAAGGCTACGGATCCGCTGCCTTTTCATGAAAATTGGTGATTTTTAGCTATTTTGAGCTATTTTATAGCGAAAATACCCCCGGCACATATTTTATTTTGCTCGGCTGGGGAAAAAAATTGCTCTATAATAAAATTCAGCATATTTTGAAACTTTTGTATTTGCCAGATCAAAATTTCTATGTTGCAAACCTGAGTTATAAGCGTTTAAAGTTATGAACTCGAGGACAGCGGATCCGTAGCCTTTCACATCACTAGTGAAACACCCGCACACAAAATCTACATTAAATATTTATAATTTTTGTTTGAGTATTGAGTGGCTACAATACATGAATTTGAAGTCCTGAATTGTGCCATACTAGCATAACCATGAAAGACATAATTATGAGAAGTGTATTAAAACACTTGCCTGCTTAACAATGATATTCACACCTATTACATTAGCGTAAACTGTCATAATGTAATGCGTTGTTATAAAAATGGTATCTACTTGAAATTGTAAGTTGTTGTAATTAAAATACCGTAAATTTCCAATTAAATGCCCTCTTCCAATTACTAGCCCCTCCCATATAGACGCCCCGGCGTCTACGGACTAAACAGTCGACGCATGCTCTTAGACGCCCCTCCCAATGATTAGCCCCTCCCAAATGGAGGTCCCGTCAAATAATGAACTCTATAGGCTATCACATGTACAACAATGCATATCAGCCTATGTATATGAATGTAAGGACGAAATTCGCCTTCGTACCTAGATTTTTATAATTTTGAATTCATGTTTGCACACAAATCTATGGCAAGATTGCATTTTTCGATGCTTTTTATCACAGCTAAAGACAACAAAAGTCAGAAGTTGACGAATGTCTTTAGACGCCCCCTCTAAATACTAGCACCTTCCAAATAGACACCGGGGCGTCTCTGGACTAAAAAATTCCCGAATGCTCTTAGACGCCCCGGCGTCTAATTGGAAATTTACGGTATATAAGTTTATTTGTAAACCATGATAATCCGAAAGGATTCAAGCTATGAATAATTGATTAATTGAATAAAATGCAACCGCCCATTATAAAATAAAACACTCATTTATTAACTATCTACGTTTGGTGCATGATTCAGAACACACGAATGACAAATATATATATAGATACTTGCTTTCACTATGAATTATTGAAAGGCTACGGATCCGCTGCCTTTTAATTATGGCTACGGATCCGTAGCCTTTAGCCTACGGATCGGTAGACTTTGAGGAAATTTTTGGACTACGGATCGGCTGCCTAAAAGCAACGGATCCGTAGCTCTGCATCTGACTGACTATATACTTGTTCACCAGCCATCAACGAATTAATTCCATATATCCAGTTTCTTAAATGCTCAGTGAAATGAAATAAGGGGATTAGACGGCAATTTCCTCTCTTAAATGGTATACCTGCTGTCTGTTCTCTGCTCTTTCATCTACATCCACATTCTCATGATATAATCCCAACCTAATTTGGATTGCCAAGGGTCTTTGAACTTTGATCTAATTTCAAGTACATACATACTCGTATGACATGGAATTGCATTCTAAATACTTGTCTAATTCTAATTCTTAAGGGAGACAAAATCAAATGACTGTTCTTTTGCAGCGTAGTACCGTTACAGCCTAATAACCATAAACTGATAAAAATCAATCTATATATACATCTTACACGTTTTCAGGATGCTGAACTCAAGGATAAAAAGTTATATAAAAAAGTTGACGGAAAAAATAATTGTGCATCGTACCGGAAAAAATGTATCTCTTAAGAAGACAATTCATATGCATTGTTGTAATTCCTTAAATAATATGCTTAGGTATGTACTCAAACAAATATACACACACACTTTGGGTAGAATAATGGCCATTGAACTGCCATTATTTGGAAACTTTTGTTGTGCAACTTTTCCAGAATCACAAAATATAACTCAGTACTCATGTTAAACCCAACTAACTCCACCTAAAAAGATAACTTTCGAAACAAAACTTTGTTTTTTATCCATGAATACGTCAAATCTATACCTAATCATAACAGATTATAACATATTGTGCATTTCTTTTTCTAGACTGTCAGTTGCACATTCGAAAGTTCTTTTTGTCAAGAAGTGCTTAGATAGTTTTGAAAGTTTCTAAAAAAAGGCAAACATAAGGGCCCTTTACACATATATTTACAGAGTGGAGCCCTCAAATGCTAAATCATAGCATAAACCATGTAATTGAACCATATGATTTTAGTGATAAGTTTCTTATGTGCTAAACCTCGTTACTATTAACTCGAATAAATATAAAATATATAGCAATGTTGAGACATTTTTACAATTAGAATCCGTTCCTTCAGATGTACTTTCAACATATTTCAATGGAAATGATTGAGCACTGCTTCCCCAAAATTCTTAGAGACCCAGACCAGCAAATATCCATGAAGTAGTCTGAATATTCTAGAATGTCTGAGAAACCCGAGAGGAAATTATATGGCATTCTCCTCTTAAAACAAGAAATGAGAACGTAGGCACACACAATATCCCGTTTTCTTATCTGCGCGGGTTTTCCATCCGCTAAAATGTTTTTAATCTCCTCTTCTCATCCTCCTCGCCCACAAAGGCATTTCAGTCGAAATTGCAGTTGTTTGTAGTAAAAGAAGAAAGTGAAAGCGTTTAATGTAGTGTTTCCAAAAAGAAACCGGCACATCTCGCATTCCATCAGTATCACCATCATCATTTTGTAGGCCAAAAATGAATGAATGTAGGCAAATTGCATTTTCAAGATCTTTCCACTCAGCTCTCTACTTTCTCTTTTTGCTCCCTCAAGCTTCCCTTCCCCGCTCTCTGATAAATATAACCGTTTTTTTAGCTCGCGTGTAATTATGCTTTCTTATTCTTATACATACTTTTTTCTTTGGTATTTACAAACTTGATATGATATGAGAAGCATGAGACACTTTAGTCCATACGTGCAGAAAAACGCACCAAGCGAGAAATAAATAGAAAATGAAAAGAGAAAGCTCTCTACTCCTTCTACTTATGTTTTTATTTTTAAAAGCGGTGTGGGTGCTACTGTCGGTGGTGGAGATGGCGGTTTGTTGTTTCTTGTTTGTACCACTGTATATGGTAGTATTGGTAGTGTTAGAGTAAATAACACATTACATTATGACTTTTGTTGTAGTTACTACTACCACTTGGCTCAACCTATTTTCTGTAATGTCTTGGTAGCTGCTTGCATTCATGACCTAATAGTAAAAAATAGCAAGGGAAAGGGAGTGTGGTGTGTGCCATGGTTTGCATTGACGCTCAGAAATAAGTACACGCGCGCATTCTGTCTTGTTATAGTAAAATGCTTTTGCAATATCATAATGATGTTCCTCCATTTCACTTAAGCTTTTTCCACGCACTCGTCGGCTCAAGTGGTCATTATGCAATCTGACGACGACTAAGCCTTTCTAGCTTCTGTTAAAACTATTCCCCTTACATATATTCTATATAGCACCACAGCATCAGCGCCATCGTCATCATCATCAAAGCTGCAAACATTATTATCCCTCGTGCTATATTATTATTACCTCTACTACTTCTGCCACAGCAATTTCTTTCGCTATGCCCTACACTTTTTTTGTTCTCTAAGAGAAAAAAGAAAAAGTGAAAGCGTGAGATAGGCTAAAAGATGTGATATCTTAAAGGGAAATGGCTGAGTGCTTGTACCTCTACTGCCGTGAGAGCAAAAAAAGGTATCAGTGCAGCAAACTGTAGAAGACATTCCGTTTACCGGTTGTTGTGCTGGCCCTTGTTTTACAGAGAATGATGGTAAATTATTTTTCCCACGTATTCTCCCATTAGCATAAGCAGTTCATTGTACTTTCCAACTTCCCGTCCATCCACTAAATAACACGGAAATGTAAAACGGCCGTGTTCCATTTCGTTTTACTGGGAAATGGATGAGCACAATGTTAGGTGGGAGGAGGTGAGCTTGGGGAAACAAGTATTCAAACAAGTTTGCAGTCAAAAGCAGGGAAAAAATATCTACCGTGAATATATATTTTTCCGGTGTAAATGCAACAGTGGTAAAATTTCGGAAGGGTATGGTCTACTTAAGGATTTTGTGTAGGAGGGTGAAGAGAATATTGTACGCATAGAACCTTGCTATTGGTTGTGATGCCGGTGATGGTGAAAAACTTCTTTAATATCCGTTTTCCCTTCAGGCCAAACCATCATAGAAAGTAAACTTGTGTGTATGCGAGCTTACACACAGTCAAGGAAGCATAAATATGTAATTGAAAGCTTTCTCTTGTTCCTTTTTTTGATGTTGCACTCAATAGTTCTTTCACAACAACTTTTTTATTTATGTACCAGTGCCATACACCGCTGCTTGAGACGATAACGCTGATGCAGCTAATCTGCAAAATATCAATAGCACACACTATACACCCAACAATTTCTCCGAGTCATCATATATTTTACGCAGATTTACCTGCCTACTATTTATTTTGGATGGTTGGCCAAATAACTAAAACGAAAATCGGTTCAACCAACTCAGCAGACAAAAACATACCATGATGTGAAGTAATTTAGAAGGGAAAACATAATAGCACGCATATTTTGATGATGATGCTTTTGCAGAGCGTATGCTATCTCATCCCTTTAATCTTCACGCATCAGTTTCAGTTTGAAAATGCAGTTGAGTGCGTAGGCATAGGAAATTCTCATCACCGAATATAATCTTCATGAGATGACTCGTGCCGCAGGATATCAAAACAAGCAGATTTGTTCCTACAACTTTCTCCCCCATCTGTACACATGATTTGGTAGGAGTATAGTTGTTACACTTTTTTTCCTTTTATTTCAATCAGCAATGATTTCCCTGCCTAGCTAGCCACTTCTCGTTCTCCGAGCGATGTTCTCTCTGACAGTTTGTACATGAAGTACTTACTTTACGTGCTTACAGTATTTATTGCTTTTTATCTGTTTTTTCGTCTCTCTCACTCTCGTTCTCTCTCTCAGAGAGCCGCGGAAAAGACAACAACAAAAGGAGAGCAATGAGTAGGTGTTTGCTCACTGGCACCTCGTATCGCATGAACTGCCTCTATGCAAGCATATTATTTAGGTACACACACTTTCACTTTTCTTTTGGACCCTATCCAGTAAAACAGGAGCACTTGAGAGACGGTAGAGAGGCGAAACAAGTAAAATATTATCTGATCTAAATCTCCCTCAAACGGAATCTCATGAAATGTCCGCGTCCTCACATTTATATCGTTTTTCTCTTTTCTGTCCTCTCTCTCGGCATCATGTAGTGTTGAAAAGACGGCAGTTTTTCCCCTTTTGTTTTTCCACTTTTGCCAACAACTCTGAAAAAAGAGTGGGAGTAGTCGACAACAAAGAATGAGAGCGAGAAAGACATGGAGAGAAACAAAGTTGGTGTCTCTTCTCTCTCAGCGTGTAAAATAAACTTTTTTGTGTGAAGTCCATCGTGAAATCTATTACCACGTATTCAAACTGCATGTTAGCTGACTGAACAAGAGAGTAAAAGAGAGTGAGAGGGATGGAAACCTGCTACAAATCGAAGAAGAAATTATAGTCCTCTCTGCTTCCCTGCTCCATTGGCAAGTACACTCATTTAAAAACCCGACTCAAGATGTGTTGAATGAGAAAGGAAAGCAGACACGGAGAAAGTGCGATAGTTAGGAATGATAAGAGAAAGTGTGTCCCTCTACAAATAAGTACGAATAAGTATATGTGGAGTTCAACACGCTTGAAAAAGATACACATCGTCAAAGGAATAAAAAATAATGTGAGACTTGAGTCAAAGTTGAAACTCCAGGAAAAAAAGTAAAGCAAAGCCAAATAAGCAAACAGAAAGAGAAAAGATACAAGATAAAAAACTGGAAAGACACTGTGTAGAGCCCTGCTTCACACACGGTTATACCTACACAGCGGTATAGTGTACGACGCGGTGAAGGAAACTGTCTCTCGTTTTCGTCTTCCGGTGTGATTCTCTGTACGTCTCCACTTGTACAAGTAGTTAGTGAACGTATCACAATACCCAAGTAATAATGATACAAGAGTATAAAACACAGCATGTTATAGCTGTACGTGGTGCCATTTTTTGGTGAAATTTATATTGATGCTGCTCTCTTCTTCTGGTAGCTTCCTCTCCGAATCTGATTCCCCTTGAAACTTTTTTTTTCCTCTTTCTCTCTTTTGAAATATAAAAGTTCGGAAAGCTAAATAAAACTCGTGTTTTTATCTGCGATTCTAGCTCACTTTTTTCTCTAGTATATCCAGTTTTTTGTAGAGTCGTCTGTATCGCATCTTTTTTTAGTTCTCCTTTTTCCCTTTGCTTTTGTTTTAGACAGGTCTTTGATCGTGCATTATGGAGAACTGCTTTTTAACGCTTAGACTGAAGTTTTTTTTTATCAGGAGGAAGTTGATAGGGCTCGTGACACCAGAAAGACGATGACTGTAGTTTTCTCCTCTGTTCTGTTTTGTAGAAAAGAAGGAGAAAGTTGGAGGTCTCTTTTCATTACTGGTACAACTACAGTTTATTATATTTTTGTGAGGAGAAAAAAAATCAACAAGCATTTTATAGATGGAAGGGGATACAGTGTGGGGTTACGAACGCACAAAATTATATTAAGGAGAACAATGCATATAGTCGATGTATGAAGCAGACATGTGTGTAATAATGTGAGCAGTAGGTTGTAGGTTGTACGGTAACGGTGACTCAACTCACTCTTTTCGGTTTCTGGTCACATGAGATAGTACGTTTGGGATTTTGACTATTTTTTCCCAACTTTCATGGACAAAATGAAGTGAGAAGAATTTGACTTCATTCTTGCTTGAATGGAAGATATAAAGACTGGTTATATGTACCAAGCATGGTATTTGGTGGGGCTTTACAATCTTTGTAGATAGATACTCAATATGCAGCCAGCATGCTAAAGGTGGACTTTCCTGTTAGGTTTTTTACTTGCTCCTTCTTCAGTTTCCTCTTTCAACTTGTCTCTTTTTCTCTAGAAAAAAATGCGACTTTGGCTATCTATCGACACCACTGGTGAAAAAGATGAAAGACTTGGTTTTGCTTCGGAACAAGAGTAAAACAAATGATTTGGTGACCTTTTCCTTAAGATGACAGTTGTTTTACAGGACTCTTTCTTTTTCTCTCTTTGAGGTCGGTGCAATGAACTTAAGTACGGATATGTATAGAAACTACTTGCTTAAGATTTACAGTATCTACATTTTATTCTACTCTGAGCAAACGAGAGAGGAAGAAGGAAAAAGATTTTCAAGACTTATGCCAAAATAAACAAAGCTTGATACTTTATATACGGGCTTTTGTTTCTGGAAAGCTGTCTTGCCTTTCCAGGATTAGGTGTGCTTACAGCTTATGTGGTTACTACACTTTACGAAGGATTGTTCTATAATATGCATTTATCATGCGGAGACAATACCCCATGAAATGTAAAATGCATGGATTTGAAAATGCAAGCCATATAGATTTGTCACCTTGTGGAATGGTACAAACGGAAAGACGATATCATGAACACTTTTTCTTTTTGTCATGAACTTTTCCTACAAGCTTATTTTCTCCTTCTTTTTATGGTTTTGCCCATCCTTAACTTTTGTGCAAACAGTACCATTTCTAGAAACATGTGTGCTTTAAGATTAAATTCGGCCTCAAATTTTACTTCGTAGAAGTATTGAAGACGAAGAAAATCGCAAACAAAAAACTTAACTTGTATGGATATTATTGATCTGGTAAAAAAATATGGTAGACACTTTGCCTGCAAGGAAATTCCAAACTGCAGGGAGGAAAAGGAGGATGATATGCACTTTTATATTTAAGTTCATATAAATATTTTTGTGTACAAAACATCCAGGTACATTGAGCAAACGTATATGGGGTTGTGGAATGAGTGGAATTCATCAAAATACTTACGAAAAATATTTTGGAAATAGAAGGAGGAGGGAGCCATCAACCGATTTTTAGTTTCCTTTTTTCTACTTATTCTTGAAATTCTTCCAAGTGTGCTCTTCCGTTGAACTGAGTGTAGAAGGGTGCTAGAGGGAAATACTTGGGGTTGTGAAAGGGTTAACGTACATGTGCTTTCACTGTTTCACTATATACATATACTTGTGTGAGCACAGAGTAAAAGAATTGATTGAAGGAGAAAAGGCTTTGGCATCATACAAAGTCAAGCATCAAGTTTTGAGGAACATAGCATGTCGTCTTGTTTTTCTTAGAAGTGCTCCGAGCAATGTTGCTCTTTTCCTGTGTAGTATAAGTTTGTCTGAGAGATTTTTTTTATATCTCTTATCCCTGTTTGTACACAAGAAGCCAATCCAGCATTACAGTAATTTTTTCCAGAGAAAGTTGTCAGAACTCGTTAAAACAATGATGATTTTTATGAAAAACTTCCTGATTGATAAATGTGAATAAACAAAGGGGAAGACGTTCAGACATACACGTGTGCGTATTAGTTACGTCCATTAATGATAATAAAAGCATGTATGTTCCAGGAAAATTGGCTCTCATCAAGTTTATTTGCTGTTTTGTCAGGTTTTCCATCTTGGCGATGATTAAGAAAATGAAAAAAAGTTGTAAATTTGTTATCAGAGATTAAGACTGCAGACATAAATCTGACATGAAAATCAACGTCCATACAGAAAAAAATTCTGATGAAAAAAAGTGGAGTGTAGTAAATAAAAAAGCGCATTCAATCATAAATTTCCGAAACGTCTACCTTCAACCTGAACTTGGTATATAGTAGTCTGGACCATCAAACTAAAGTATCAAGCAAAAGAAATAAGCTTACGTAACAAGAAAAATATTTTCCTTGAGGAGCAGAGAAGGAATTTGGAAAGGAGAAAGTTTACGTTTCCAACAAACTCTTTCGATATGGCTCATTAAGTGAAGCAGTGACAGAGAAAACAACTCGAAAGAGAAAGTGTGTTTTTACTCGCCTGATGATGCTTGTACTCCACTGCTACAGAAAAAAGGGAAACGGGAAAACACGGATGAAGCCAACAACGCGATAAGTGAAATAACATTTCCGTCTTTTTCTGATTTAACAAGCCAATGGCGTGTTACAAAGTTGTAGCATTTATTATAACAGCTTAACTACATGAGGTACTCTTTGAGTGAGATAAGGAAGTAAACTAGAGAAAAAAAATCTTTAAATTAACAAGGTATTATTGTTGCCTGTAAGAGTATAAAGTTTTACATTGAAATCGTGTTATAAGAAGCATCCGGTTTTTGTAATCTAAAATCAGGAAAAGTGTTGGTTTACCTGTGATACGATATGATCCTCATCACACCACATGGAGCTTGTAAACTAGTGATTTGCAAGAAGAATGATGTTTTCCCTTTTAAAATTTAAAAATAGCATGTTCACGCTCCATACTCAGGTTTCACATGGTCGTATTTCTTGATTGTGCATAATGTGAGGGGAGAATTAAAATCGAATAACAATATTAAATATTGAGCATGATAGCAGTAATTTTATGAGTCCCGCATTAGCTGAAAATTATATGCAGCCCACACACGAAGCTATTGTTTTACGGAAAGCGAGCAATTTTTAAAAGCAGGCATCTGCCTTTTGTTTGTTGTTTTTTGAATGAGAAACGGTTTTTGACGTGTGTGGCGGTACTGATCATGAGTGATCATGTAATGTAGACTAGTAAACTCGATGTACATATTTCTTTTGAAAAGCTGACAGTTCTGCAAATAAACAAGAAACGCATTTTCACTCACTAGAATTGAGAAAAAGAAAACACGCAAGATATCGTAATTATTTTTTTGCAATATTTATTACGTGTGTCGGTTGAGTGAGATGTTGTAAAAGCGATAGGCACTTATGTGGAATCCACTGGCATGAGATGTGCATTTGTGGCAAATCTGACCTCATCCCTTCACAAACAATCCAAATCCTTTTAGTGCAGTCAAAGTAGTGGCTTATATAATATCTAAAAATACTACTACTTTGTATCAAATGTCTTAAATGTATGTATGCTCACAAGAAAATGTCTGAAAATAAAGATATCAAGGGGGATGTGAAAATATTTCTTGTACATAAAATAGTCATTTAAACACATATGACATCCAGAGAGCGCCAGAAAAAGAGCCAACTGCTTCGAATCCATATTTGCTCAGTTGAACTGGCTGCGCGTTTTGTTGGGTTCAACGAAATCAGATTGACAGCTGGCAGATTGCCTAGGATCGTTAAAACTTGTTCAATATCCATGTTATGATCTTACCATCCCGCGGAGGAAATGTGTTGTACTTTTCAAACTACCTAATTTACAACGTTTACTTATCTTCTCTGATGGGTAGTAATAACTTACCTACTTAACTATAAGAGCGCACGTGTCATATAACTTATATATAAGAAATGGTTCATTCCACTCGCCCTTGTTGTTGATGATGATGATGATCTCATTTTGTTTATCTTTTCTTGTGCCTTGCAGGTCTCATGGATTCGTAAAAGGGACCTTCACGTTCTAACCTCGACAGTGTTCACCTTCTCGTCAGACGCAAGATTTTCCGTAATACATCCAGAGAACTCCGACGATTGGACTTTGGAAATAAAATTTGTCCAGAAGCGAGATGCAGGTGTATACGAATGCCAAGTGAATACCGAGCCAAAAATGAATCTGGCCATGCTCCTCAACGTAGAAGGTATACAGCAGGATCAATTTCCTCCTTTTATTTATCTCTCTTAAAATTTTACTTTCTTCTCTAACAACGCATCTATCTTTCTTTGAAATAACTAATAATTAAAAGCAGGGTTTAAACTAGGTTTTCAACTTTCTAGAAAATCATTATTACGTACGACTTAAGCCTATTTATTTAATTTAATTTTTAGACGAAATTCAATACAATTTGTATAGTAATAAACTGTGCAAGTGCCTAGATCTCTATTTGAGACTCATTTCTCAGTAAATATTATAAGTAGTGATTTTTTTCTTTGAAATATACAATTTGAGTATAAACTAGATTTAGTTCTTGTTCTATTATTGCGCATACGTTTATTCAGCAACTTTTAGGCGTAAAATTAAAATAGATAGAGAAACCGAATACTTCTGAGGAAAGAAATTTAAAACTTTCTCAATTCCTATTTCTCGTTTTCTCAAAAAATCTTAATTACACACTTTTTCAATCTTCTCCACTTTTCTTAATATTATATATACCATTTCTACTTTTCTCTAATCTGATTTTACCCACAAGTTTTAAAAAATATTGAATATTATTCAAACTATTTTGCGCTAGATTATACAATAAATCTCTTTATAGTTATGTATTTTCATTCTTTATAGATATCTTATTAACTTCATTCACTGTGAAGAAGAAACATTCCTAATTTCTAATTAGTATCAGCACAGAAAATTTTCACTAGTAGCCTAATTAATCGTTCATTCCTCTCTTTGATCATCTAGAAATTTTGTCGCTCATTTTTTTTGTTTAATCTCAAGTAAATATCTTTTTATATCGGTCCTTCGTAAAGTTTTATGCTACTATTAAGTTAGCGTGCATATCAATTTCATTTATTTCAATATCTTCGTTACATACATAGCCTCACACACTATAAACACAAATTAATGCAATTAGAATGTAGAACGTAGACATTAACACGCTACACTGGAGAAAGCACGCACACAGATTCATCTACAGTTCACACAATTCAGGACACAGCTCAAGCTCACATAAAACTTTATCTAATATTGGATTCGCTAAACAACTTCACAAATAAAACTTTTCCCTTTTCTATAGCTTCCTTATTCACCAATAATGTAACAAAATGTAAGATGGCTTTGAATCTGAATACTGGATCCTTTGAATCATTCATTAAAGCATCCATTCAGTTCGTCTTATGACGTAATGCTGTGTATCTTTAAGTAAATGAGCATTAATTGTGGCTCATCTTAATGAACGAACTTATTTCTCTAATTGAAGGTTTTCTCCTGAAAACTTTAATTTAGATCGTCGTTTCTCTCATATTGAAAACTGCAATTAAATTAGTTTTTCACGAAAGTGCAAAGTCAATTGCAAAAAAGCTAAAGAAGGTTATACCTTATTTGACTTTTAGAAATTGAGTGGCCGTTATTGCAGAAATTGTCGTGTTTTGCCACTTTTGCAACTTTACATGCGCTATTTCGTTCTTTGCAAAAATGTGCAATTCTTACTTTCCTACGAGTGGTTATAAAATAGGTATTCATCAATATAAATACAATTTATGAAACAGGCAACAGGAAGGAACCTCAAAAAATACCATCAGTCATGCAGCATCTGAATTGCATTATTGAGTGTTTTGCTGTGTAGCACGTTACCCTAGCCCTAAAATGTAATTGTACTTGTAGCAATTGCGTGCTCCTTTTTACACAATCAAAAAATTTTCTTGGCACAAAATGAAACTTTACCGATTCTATTACATTCCCCTCTTATGATGTTGCCAATTCTGACATTTCCTGTTACATCTTTTCAAAAAAAAGTTATTTCATACAACTTTTTTTGTGTAAAAAACACTAGAATGGCTTAATAGCATGTAGATAATGTTAGAGTCAATGGAGTTTAGTTTTTTTTGTACTGCATGACGGAACATTGTACACATCCTAGTTGCAAAAGTAAAGTAGAATAATCTAGCAATATTACATACTTTAGTCAACAAACAGGTACCTGTTCTTTCTCCTTTTTCACACTTTCTAACTCTTTCTCTCACGATCGTCATGATCATCGTCATCAAAATACCAATCCCAAACACCCAACTTACATTTCAGAAAATGGATATTATAGAAGTGTTGTTTTGTATTGTTGAAGGTAATGTAATAATCGTTGGTCATGAGCTCAGTTCACGACATTTATAACACGTGCATGCACACGCACATATCCTGAAAGTAGTTTGCTCTAATGCTCTACTTTTTTCTCCGACTTTCCTATCGACATTTTCGCTTGAGCTCAAAAACTTGCAACTTTTCTTTTGCACCTCACATTACGAAAAAATGCCGACCACGAGTTCCTAGTTAAGTGTGAATATACAACCAGTAAGCCGCAACATCTACAGGGACGGTTATGATGATGATTTTCTTCCTTTACGCATTTCCCTTCACAGCCATCATCACAGTACTTTTCCGTTGTATGAGCGGTTATTAACCCTACTCGAAATCATGATGACTACACACACAAAAATACCTAATAATAATATTATAAAAGGAAAATGGGATGAAGGGAAATGTAGGTTGAGTTTTCTGGGACTAGTAAACAACATAAAAAACCCCAAACAGCCTCTATGCAAAACACATTATATAAGCTCCATAGAGCAGGACACATTTTCCCTTGAACATTAAATTTTGCTGATTTTTGATGTATGGAAGCTGATGGAATAACACAGTTTTTTAAAGAAGGAAACAGGAATGAGGATTTGGAAAAACAGGAAAAGGAAATAAGCAGTGAAATGCAAAGCACGTCACAAAAGGGAAAAAAGATTTTGAAATTGTGTTTTGACGAACATTTCAAAAAGATTTGGAATTAAGCTTTGATTTGAGCGCTACAAAAAGTATATTGAGTATAGTATTTTGTGATGTCCCATATTCTATGTATATCAATGTGTGAAGAAATCCCGTGTAGTCATTTCTTTATATTGGTGATATGATGTATGCATGAATAATAGCATGTAAAGAAGAAAATGAATAGACGAGGCAAAAAGGACCATAATAATTTATATTCCTCCCTTTCATCTTTATCCACTCACCACTGGGAAATTTCTCTCCATAATGGAATTTAAATACAAAGAAGCTATAGTTGAGCCTTGCGCTCAAGCAGAGACGCGACGACGGGAGGAAGCAGTAAAGGAATATTTAGAAGGTAGTCGCCAAAATTGATTTTTTTGTCTTCTGATAATAGATTAAAGTCGTGAAGTCACAAGAGCATACATGTTACGACTTACGACTGTGAATAGAAAGTGGGGAAAGTGAATATTTCATGTTCGTTAGGTAGATGCAACATTAAAAATACAACGTGAAGAGATACAATAAATATTGCAGTAGCGTGTGTGTATAGACATGTTCTAAAAACTACTATGCCCATATTTACGATATGTTTATGTATCTGGGTTACATGCAGTGAATAATGTTATCTCGTGCAATGTCATCTCTGTAAAAGTATACGGGGAAAAAGTTCAAAAGTAGGTGTCTTTAGGTTGTAGACGGCTACTTCATACTTGTGAACTCCATTTCACCGCATGCATAAACGCAGTACTCAAGTCTGGAGTTTGAAGACACTTCCGATACAGGAAGAAGAGCAAAAAACGCTTTAAACATTCATGAAGTTCTGATTTTGAAGCGGAATTTATGCGTGCTGTGTAGTGCTGCAGTAAGTGGCTCCGATGTAAAAAAAATATCGAAAGATCACCTACATGAATGTTCACTAGTACAATAAAGAATGCTTATTTGAAACTCCACATAGACACCAACATGTTATACGACACCATCAATATTGCCGTTGTCGCATTTTCACTGTTCAAATTGTTCAACCGTTGTAGCTAGCTCTCAAGATGTAAACCGTTCATTGAACGCAGAATGGAAAGTGAAAGTTTCACTTAAAATAGGGATAAGACTACCTATTTTAACAGGAGTAGGATAGACGGTGAATAGTAGATAACTACTTTCCATTTAAACTATGCATGTATGAATTTTGCTATCTGGGTTTGAACCTAAATATGCTATTAGTGAGGAAGGAGAGGGAAAATTTTTTGCCTCTAGACATTCGTGTGATAAGCAAATGACAGATGTGTGTGGCCTGGAATGTAAATCGATTCAACTACGTATATTAACACACATTGTGTCATATTGTACAAAATGTACAACTGGACTCCGTACAAGTATATACACAGAAGGGTTGTTTATGCATAGTACAAACCATGTTGCTTTGTACATGAAAGAAGCCTATTCTAGGAAAGATCTCCAGAAATTCTGGAAGCCTGGTATCTAGTACAGCGAAGCTCAAAGAGAAAGTAAAAATAATAATTTTCTTGTTACGTTTTTACTCTTGATTTTCCCCTCACGGACACACACACATACATCTAGCTTAAAACTCATGCACCCCAAATTGTACAAGTTTTTTCTCTCTACTGCTCTACTGAACTCAACTTTACATTTTTCCTTGATCCTCTCAAATTTTGGCTCCCACACAGCATTTTGCTGAGCAACTACAGACTGTCAAATTGTGGCCCATTTTCAAAAATACCCACCAAAGGTAGAAATATTATATACGTACATACATCGAGAAAAAACCCACATTTGTGACCAAACCAGACAATTGTAGTAATCCTCCTTACATTTTTTGTAACACATTTTTTGCACACAATTCACGTGTTTTGTGTTGTGTTTGTACAGTGTATCGTGCTTATTGTAAACCTGAAGATAAAGATGATATGAACAGTGCTGCACTACTTGTTGTGATGTTTTGTGTGTGTCCTGCATGCATTTCACTTGTCATGTGTTTAAATCTTCACGTAAACTTTTAATGCTCTTCTTCACCATATTATTATGCATTTTTGCTTCTTTTATATAAACCCAACAATGTGAGAAAGTTGCCAAACTTCTTACCTCGTCTTAAACATTATGACTGCACACAATACATTTACAGTACAGATTCTAGCCACAAAATGGGTTTGTATTCAAACATGACCACAAGATTAAGGTACCTCATGAGTACCTCATAAATGGAATGACCACCACCACTTGAAATGGCCATTCCTCTACATTGAATAATACGTTTACATAGTCCATCTCACATTTGTAGTTATTTCCGTCCTCCTATTCTTTCTTAAACTTTCCCCTTAAAATTTACAAGCTACTGAGCCGACTAAAAGAGAACATGACTCACTCAAGTGGTCACTTGAAGCGTTTTTTACTCTAATCCTTCCAATTTCTTTTATACAAAACGTATGTGTGTGCACATCCGTAAGGTATTACCTAAGCATCCGTTCCTTTTTTGGATGCATGTCCAAGAGTCCTTGACGAAATGAATGGACAGGAATAGAAGAAAAAAGGGGAAAGTAAGAAGGAAAGGAAACTCATGACCCATGTCATGTCATAAAATAATGCTCCATAAGAGAAGGAAAAAGGAGAAAAGATGCAAACCGACGTGAAATGGAAAAAAGGATGATATGTTCATGAATGCACGTACGGTACACAATCATTCATTCTTTGCTAGTTCATGGAACATAATATTCTCAGCACAGTTTTGCTTATACACCCATATCGAATGGGGATATTTGTTATATGATTAGGCATATAAGAGAAAAACGAGAGAATTGTATTATTCTGAAGGATGACTGATTCTCATAAAAAGTACTACATTCGCTCTCCAAACTTATATATTATTATTCCATCTCTCCAGCTCCCGTATTCGTTCCTCAAGTTTTTTTTCCTATTTTGCGTAACAAGTCACGTCTGAGAAAACCAAGAGAGTAATTTTTAGAGAGAAAACTGAGATGCAAGGAGAAAACAGAAAAATCGAATTGCAGGGAGAAAGGAATAACTTTAGCTATGTATTAAGTCTGGTCATATATTCATCTGGCAAATACTTTCTCCGTCAGAAAAATTACACTTGCAAATCAAAACAATGTAATGGCCATCAAGCTACATTAAGTATAGAAAATTACAGTAATTTTAAATTTAAAGTTTCAAAACTTTGCATGTAACTGCATAAAATTATTCAAGACTGAAGGCTTTCAAAAGCATTATTAGTAGCAGAGAAAGTGACTTTTCCCATGATTTTCCCTTTTCTTTTTCCTTTCTCCAAAATTGAAAACAAAAAACAATACATACACATAATCTATCGATTTCACTTCAAAAATCGAGGCTAAACTTCATTTCAAAACCGATCCGTCTGTCCATTTGAAAACTGCCCAAATCTAGACATCATGTATTGACCAATCGTCATTAATCCTTTATTCCTAAAGAATAATCCGATTTATAAATCACCCTTCAGATCTGTACTCCTCTCTAAAACATTGAAACTCTAAAAACATACCTTTAAAATGCGAACAAGCACACAAAATAAGCCAGACACAAAACAGACTATTCAAACAACTCATTTATCATTTTTCCTCACTTCACCTCAGGAAATATTTACGCCTATTTTATATGCTGTACCTTGTTTTGCAAAATGTTTCAGTAGTGGAGATATTATTTTCTACTTTTGATGTATAACTTTGCATTCACAAGCAGTCAGGCACTAATATTTCAAAATTACACAGCTGCACTGTTCGTAGAAAAAACTGCCTGGAAGCGGCATTCAAAAATCCAGACGCAATGTATCTGTTACGAAATAATAAATTAAATAACAATAAATAATAGTCAATAATAGTATTATTATGAGATATACAATAACAGACCAGAAACCGGGAAATCGTTCGCAAGTGAGACAGTTTTGTATTGCATACTATGTGTATGTATTCTATTTTTGTTTTGTCAAGTTCCTGGAAAAATAACATTTCCGAAATTGCGATATAATTTTCCATTGTATTTTAGGCGGAACAAGTCGAAATTGAAAAATAGCAAGTGAAAGTAACTTTGATTAGGCAAAACTAGCGAGTTGAATTGTAGAAGAAATATATAGTGTATTATGCAAATAGATACAAAAAACATTTTATTGTAAACATTTACAGTAATGCAGTAAGTATAGTTAAATTATACATTCTCATTTTTCATACAACTACTGTACTTTCTCTATTATTATTGTTGTTACTTTTCTTATTATTTTTGAAAGCTGAGTTGAGCGCCTTTTCTGTTGCAGATCGTGAAATGCTTTCGGAACAAGGCATCCACTCGACTAGGCCCACTAAAGGTTTTATACATTTTTTCACTTTTCTCTCTTTTATCATTACTTCTACAGTATCTCAAATTTTTATGTCTTCTATATGTGTAAATGTATGTGGAAATACACTATCACATTTTTATTGTTGGAATGTTGCACTCTCTGCTTGCTGCACAGCATGATAGTTATTTGTAATGCATGTTTTCTGTCTTTTTATGGGAAATGAATTACTTTAAATTAGGATAAGTGACGACTGCCGACACTAAAAAATAGTGAAAGCAGTCCTTATAAATTATTTAATGTGCTCGCTGTCACTGTATTATCATTTCAAATTGTCGACTATGTCATAAAGCATAAAAGCTAAAGGCTTAACCATGACCTGACCCCGGAAATGCATGAAAGTGCTATTCAACATTTAATGTATCATAATTTATAATATCGTATGTGTAATATGTAAGTCATCATAAAAAGGATTTAAGCCTTTGAAATATGTACGCATGCAATCATTCGTTTATTTTATAGATTAAATATTGATACCTTAAGGAACGTGATATGTACTTATCATATTACCAACTTTATTATATTTTAAATACATACCTTCTCTCTCCCTAATATGGGTAGAATCTTGTAAAAATATTTTTCAAGTCTTTTTGGCATGTACAGAAATTCTCTAAAAATGCATAAGATAAAAAGATGAGCAAAGATTGGATAAAATGTCTTCCGAGAACTATAGGCAATGTAGCCGAGTTTAAAACAAAAAAGCTTTTACGAGGTTACACATCTTTCCCATTTTATTTCATAACTGGAACGAGACTCGAGGGGGTTTTATAATTTTTTTCGCTTTTCTCCCTCGACAGGTCGTCATATTACCCCTTAACTTTGGTTTAACTATTTACCAAAAAAACAAGGATACTTTTTTCTCTTTTACCAACTTTCTCTCTTCACTCAAATACGGGCGAAGATTCTCCCCCTGTTTACCATTATGTTTAGTAAAACTTCAAATTACGTGCAAACTTTAGCTGAAAAATATTCCTCTGTTGATATCGCACAAAAAATGCAACAGTTTTTATGGGCCAAATAAGAGCCGAGGGATATCAAAATAACCAGAAAACATATTCGACTATCATTCCTGATTTTCCATCACAAAATTTTTGCACACATTTTAACAAGAATGGGAAAAGCTCTGTTGTGCTACATTACATTTCAATTTTGTTCTGATATGTTCATAGTTGGGAAAATGATGAAGCCTGATTTCCACAGAGAAAACAAGACGTAACATGAAATGTTTCCCTTTATATCTTTTATTTTATGTCATACGGGGGAACAAATTTATCAGTTTATTTATTTTTTGTAAATTCCAATGCAATCAGTGTCATCAAATCAATAAAAGGTATAATGATCAAAGCATTTTCCCAATGTGTGTAGCTCTCGTTAGTAATAATACCGTCATCGTCCTTGATACACTGTGCCTATTTTTAGAAATGCCTATTAGAAATGAAGACAAAAAACTCGTGTTGCGTCACTTTCTTTATTTTTTGTTTTGTTCTGCATATTCTACACAATTTCTAAACCCGTCATCAAATACCTTTGACTCAAGTCGAAAACAAAAAAGTATTGAAGTCGGTAATTGTGCATCCATAATTTTAGTTTAGTACAGTTTTCAAAAGCATACTTTCTGTCTTTTATGTATTTACAAGTAGCAAGGAGAATTAGTGGTGGTTCTTCAACATCGAAAGTTGAATCAAGTTTGGCTGTTTGAGTACAGTTTGGTATGTGCATCCATGAGAGATTTTCCACCAACCAGGCATGCAGAAATTCGTGTGAGGGAAGAATATTATTGTGTGTTGGGTTGTATATAATTTTAAAAGTTTATACATTTCTTTGTTGCGACAAGGGTGTGCAGTTCATACGTTCATAACTGTTTGTATTCGCGTAAGTTAGGTGAAGAAGAAGGGTCTGTGAAAAAGAAGGAAACTTTTACCATAAATAATTTCGAACTGAGAAATTAATTAACTGGGAGCTTCTGGGAATGACGCTGACCTATTGCTAGCATCAACACACATTAAGTGGCATACCATGAAAACCATATAAACTTACGTGTGTAGACTTTAATTTTTATATATATTACACGAAAACGATCCATGTTGGGAGGGTGGTACTGAGAATCCATACTTCTCTCCAGTCGTTTTTAGACCAACAACACGTCTCATGTTGAGCACTGCTTTTTTCGTAGTTTTCACTTTTCCTTCATTTACACCACCATCATCCATCCTCCACTTTAAAAAAAAGTTTTTCATGTGTTCTATGCCATGCCAGTGGCTAGACATATTTCGTATTTTTAATGCATACTCGCCTTTGTATCTCAGTATAGAATGCTGGAGAGCCAAAAACTAAAAACGCTGCGGTTTTAATAGTTCCCAGTTTGCCTGTTAATAATAAAAACGCACCTTTTTCACTGCAAAAGTAGGAAAAACAAAGGAGAGAAAAATATCCTTGTTCTCTTCTATATATTTTTCTAGCTTTCTGCATTGTGTGTGGCCACACGGATGCGATTAGGGTGGGCTACATTCATAACAATAAAAAAAGTGTTATATAATGTATGTTTGTGGCCGTTGTTTAACGTTCCGTATAATCATTCATAAGCACAGGAAAATAACCGAACATTCTACTAGCATTTTCTTTTGTTGATGTTAACGCGTTCAGATTACTCCTGCCAGAGAAGCGTGTAACCAACGCAAAAAGCTGCTGTTATAATGCCCTGCCCTACCGCCGTGTGTCTTGTCGTGGTGATGGCGGTGGTGGTGAGAGGACTAAAGAACGCACAAAGCCAAAAACCAAACCAGACAGGCAGACACCCCGCAGTATCCAAGATTTTTTTCCACAACTTCCTTGTTCCTTTCTTGCTTCTTCTTCGTCTTGGATCTTTTTTTTTCTCCTTTCTACTTACATAACCAACACATTTCTTTCAAGTTGGTTTTGTGATAAACAAGAAGCAGGCAGGCAGAAAAGAGAACAGACAAAAGAAATGAGAAGACGGAAATGATTTGGTGAACTTTTTTTTATTCGGCAACGTTTTCATATACGGGCTGCAGGACTTGCAACGACTTACCACCAGAAATGATCTTGCATCAATATGGCAGCAGAACAAAAAGCAGTTAACACAATCAAGCGTCTTTTTATCTTCACTTTTTCCTCTGGTGATACTTTAAGATCAAGGAAAATCCTTAGATTCGTGCTAGAAATGTTGTTCGTTAGGGGCTTTTGTTGCACAGTGCATCTCATTTCATGCATGTAGCTTATCTCCCGTTTGTCTCCAAGATTTTTCTTTCGTTTCCTTCATCTTTTTTTGCTTGCTTGAGGCGTTCATTACTGCATGACTGTTACATACTGCAATTCGTTGTCGATGTTCCTGTGTGCGCCAAAATAGCTATTTTTACAGTATATGAACCTATATAGTCTATAAAAAGTAGATAGATCGCTGCATGCGTATGTGACTATAATATTAGTTGTTTCTTGATGAAGCTCGCTTTCCTCACCCTATGCCACTCTGCTTTCTCTTTCCCAAGTATAAGCTGACATTGAAATCTAATGAAATCATTTCCAGATTTATGACGCGATTTTACCACCCACTACCATATCACTATGAACTGCCCTGTCTACAAAGTTAACTACCGTTTTCCCACAAAACCAGTTTCCTTTTATACTTCTTCCTTTTAAAGAAAATGAATTTCACTACTTAGTTTGCTTCTTTTTCCTGGAACACCTACACGTGCGCTACTACACTGGGAAAGGATTTTTTACAGACTACCCTATAAAAAGTTCCAAGTATAACTTCTTATCATGGTCTTTGCTTTTTCTTATGGTGTATACTCTGTATAGGTGTATATTAGTATAACGGACAAATTGCTTCGAGGAATAATGTTTTTATTATAAGTTCAAATAAAAACGGTTGTTTGTTCCGGTTTATTATGGAGCCGCATCCGTTATGAAGTTGATGTTGAGTGATTGAAAAGATTTCTAAATCAAATGCTCCTTTTGTACTGTACACACCTTTCCTGCAACTTTTCAAATATTTTCCTGATAAATACCAGTGGTTCTAATCGTTTCCCAAGATGAAAGAGGAAATGCAAGAATGCGCGAGTAACTATTTGGTTTGGTTGCATTTTTTCACTGTGTACCAAAAAATCGTTTGATTGTGTGCATGCTCGTTTTCCTTCTCATGTTTGTCCATAGATCTTGATGGACAAAAGCTTTCTTTTGAAAACTAATATTATATAAATACATTTTTTACACATTTTTACAAAGTGAGGTCTCGTAAACAATTTAGTCATTACCGCATGTAAGGTATTACAGTAGGTAAACAGTGTACACTTATAAACTTTTTATCCTTTTGACTTACATTTTTTCAGAAGTACGATGGTATGCCAAAGATTAAAGTAAAAATTTGGCCCTTTTACAGCGAATCATTACAAATAATGTTTGGTTTTATTCCGATTGAAACAAACTTATAACTTAAACTTGGTTATGTTATGCAAGTATTTATTTTGTGTTACGTAATGTACAAAATAATGTATGCGAGCAGACATTCTCTAGAAGTAGATGTTGATCTTATTTCGTGTGTGAAATTTTGATGTAGGTAAACAATACATGAATTGTAGTGACTGAATGAAACTAACAGTGATTTTCTTTTGTGTTCTTTCCGTGTTTCTACAACGCGTCATGTTTGGATGTGCAGAAGCGCAAGCAAAGATTGCTGGTCCAGAGGAGGTGTACGTCAAAACAGGGAGCATGATAAGTCTGATATGTTCGGTGAATATCCACTCTCAGCCTGCGGGCTCCGTGACCTGGTACCATGGCTCAAATATTGTAGACTTCAACAGTCCTCGGGTGAGTGAGCATTTAGTTTGGCTATTTGTTTGCTGGGATTTCATAAGCATTTCTGAATGAGACTTGAACAAGATTTATAAATTTTTGCAGGGTGGCATCAGTCTCGAGACTGAGAAGACGGAAGCCGGTACCACGAGTAAACTCGTCATTACTAGAGCTAATGCGTCAGACTCGGGAAACTACACTTGTGTACCTTCCAATGCTTATCAAGCCAGCGTGTGGGTCCATGTTCTAAATGGTAAGTACACTTATTTTTCTCTCTTTTTTATCATATTGTTATGTAGAAAATTTCCAGGGATAAATTTTTTCAACCTGAATGCTAAAATGATCACCAAGTACCCAAGTTAGAAAATGGCATCAAGCACGAATTGCATTTTTTACTAAAAAGGAATACATATTTTTTTTGTTTGCCGGTGGAATGAAACGAACCAAAAATGATGTTGTTGTTCGTGATGACGATGATGATGAGATTCGCTTGTGGGGATTTCATCGTCGTTTGCTCGCCGTTGTACTCTGTGCCTATGTTATTGCTCATTTAATGGTTGAGATGAGAAAGTGCCTGGTTTCCTTATTTCCTCGGTCTCTCTACAAGATCATCCATGTCATTATGTTAGTTCTCTTGCACAGTTTCACGAGATAGACATGCATGATGTACCATATCGTTATCATCATCAGTTGCGGAAAGTTAGTCAACAAAAGGAACCAGTAATAATGATGTTGTTGTGCTCACTGTACGACGCGTATGTATGTATCTACTTTTTACTCCATGTACACCAGTTTTTCTTGTGTACACATAAAGCACCACATCATAGTCATCATCATTATCGTTGTTTTGATTGCGAGTTACACATATACCGAAATATTACCATCTACACACCAACTGTCAATAAAAGAAGCGTCTGACATTGTTGGAGAACGCACTTACTTTTTCAGGTCTTTCTTTTTTTACTACAGGACAAAGAGAAAATTTTCCTTTTTATGTTTTCAATGCTCCCTTAACATTGACCAAGCGGATTACATCGAGAATAATAAAACTCCAGACATTTATGAAAACTTTCACCAAGTTTGTAAATCATCACAAATGTACGCGCTTTTCCCCGGCTTTCACTTCATGTGTGTTTCCTTCTCCTTCTTTACTTTGGTTTGGCAATGACACAATTACACGAATACCAGTGGGGAAAGAGAATAATACAAAACTTTGTTCTCCTTGTGTACGTTAACTTACATCATAATAACAATAAGAGTCTGTTGCCACACAAGTGAGACTTCAACAAGGGAAACTATCGTTTCGTAGAATTTGCCGGCAGCAGCACATGAGCGGCTGCAGCAACAACACAATGATGAAGACACTATTTTACAAAAAACGATCTTATGTTGGAATAATGATGTTACCATAATGTCCCTAGTTTTTTCGAGCATTAGCAGTGCGCGTGTATGTACTCAATTGCCGCAGCATACCACTTGGAGATGTTGTTAGAAGGAGGCGGAAGTGAAATGCGTAATGGCATCTGCAGCTGTACATAAAGTTTACTGTTTTATTGTAATCATTGCCACCACCAGCTACATCAAGCTTGTTCTACTCACTGGAGGGAAAGTAGAGAGTAAAAGGGAAAGTGTTTGTACAAATTTTGACCTCCTTTGTTTAGCCTGTAGTGTGTGTTTTTTCTCTCTCCAACTATGTCCTACATGATTGTTGTGTTTTAGCATAGAAATTGTTATCATTACACATCTTATTTACAAAATGGCCTTGCCCAAACGTTGTTTGTACACACATCAGAAGGCTACGTGGATTGCGGCATGTTTCATACATGTGTTGTTGTGTTCATGATCATAGAATGATGATGTTAAGAAGAAAAATATAAGCTGAGCAACTATGGTTAAGGTCGGAAACGAAGGGCATAAAGTTATGCGTTAGCTGTTTGAGAAAAAATAGAGCAGTCATTTTTAGGTACCGTTTCCTTTTATGAAAATATGATCATTTCAAAAGACAATCATATTTCTATTTCTTTATTTGACAAAGAAGGACATTAGTCATTTCGGAAATCAAAAACGTAGACCACGATAATCAGAATCATAATAATGTATTTTTAATTGGCGATTAGGCGAATAATGCATGCATGTGTAAGAGAATCACTTTAATTCAGATTTCTTGTGTGTAAGCGACAAGTGATTTAGAGCAACTTTATACGATAATTTGGATTTGAATCAGCACAAATTTGGATTTGAATCAGCACATGAGCACAAACGAAGTCAATAAAGGAAGATTAGTAATAATAGAAGTGAAAGTATATATACCAATGTACACATACCAAAATGCACTTTCTTGCTTCATAACACAATTCTGGGTCATCACAGTACCGCACGAGATGTGGGAGTATATCGTACAACGTGGAAGGAAACAATTTTAGTTTTGAAGCACGCAGCAATAAGAAATTATAAAATTTTGGTTCGTTGGTTTCCCATACATTCATGTGTAATAGCGATCGTTAATAAAACCTTAGAATGCTTGCAATAATGAAAACCCATCCCTGCTTTAGTGGAATACCTATGGAAAGATCGTCTTCAACAATCGTGTGTCGTTGTTAGCGCCTCCAAGTTTATTGAATTTCCTGACAACCTGTTATTCATGGCTTTTGTGTAAGGCCCTCCCAAATGAAAGAAAACACTTGCCAGTTTTAGCCAACAAAAAGAGAAGAGAATAAGGAATGGATGTTAAAAGTGAAAGTGAGTCTCTGTCTAGAAAACTATAACAGTCCTTTCAAAACTACTACTAACTCTGACAAGGTTGTAAATCTGAATTTGGCTTTTGCCTTCCTCCATTATAGATTTTTTTCTTTAGGCATCCACCCTTTCAATATTCCACCAATGTTGTTCTAGATGCGTGAGTTGTGTGTACGTATCTTTGCACGCGTGCATTTTCTTCTACTATTTTTGGCATCATATTGTAAAAAATGTAAGATGTTTTGGCAAGTACAAATAGAATCACAAATAAAATCATGCGATTACATGCGTTAGAGGAAAATCTAGGGAAAGCGTGCAACTAGCTTAAAGAAAGATTTAACTTGATTATTTTTTTCAAGCTGGGTAATGAATTTATATAGAGCTATAAACTATTCATATGTAGTACACAGCAAAAGTTTAAAATGCGTGGTAGTGTTAAAAAACAAATTTGATCTATTTTTCTCGTGTCGAGCACTTAAAACAATGTGCTATTAAATATAACCCCAAGTTTGGATTTGCTCCTTCAAAGTTTCCAGTAATCCGATACATTTACCAAGGAAAGCGGAAAGACGAAGAAGACGTTTCATTCTCTCTCACGTCATTCTGATTTTATCATTTTTTGGCTCGGATTACAACTACTTTCCTGTACCGTGCCATCGAATAAAGTATGGATTCAAAGTAGGAAGTTTTTGTTAGCAGTTCAATAAATACAACCGATATATTTTAGTCAAAAGTGTGTTTTTAGGTTGTTGGGATCATATGGATGCGAAAATTAACAACTTTCACTTCTTCGCGTTCTACTTTTTTCCAAGCAGTTCTACAAACTACTATTCTTTTCAGCCGTTCTCTATGGATAGAACAGAAGATCATTTATCTACTTTAATTTTGGCATATAATTTATAGAATGAGTCAGAGAAAGTGTTTGTAGATCAAGTCACACATTGTCTACAGGCAGACTCTCTCTCCAGGTCTGTATTGTATTCTCTTAGCCAGTGCTGCATTCTTTCGTTGTTTTGGAATAGCAGCAGTAAATTCTTCAAGCTTTCATACATATTCATCGTGATTTTCACCTTGAGGCAGTACTGCATAAAATATAAGGCACTATGTGTGCAGTAGCTTTCACCAAGTGCTTGTGTCGTCCGACGAAGAAAGTCTATTGTCCATATACGCATGAATGCACAATGGTGGTGACAGTTTGTTCGGCATGTGGTCCCCTGTTGTTCGAACATATCTTTCCTTACAAACTGTACTAACGACATATACCACAGCGTAACGACAACAGCAAACTCGACCTGCCAATACCTATTTGCATTTTTCGTAATCTGTTCCTTCCAGTACTTCAATTATCAGTGTGGAGAGCTATATCTGTGTTGCAAAAACGGAAAATAAATGAATGTTTTCAGAATTCAGACAGGGCACAGCATACCACTGGGACACTATATGGAAGTAGAGATTTTCATGCTTAGAAAGAAAAGTCTACCCGGTCCTTGTCTCTTTCCACTTGAATTAACAGTAGAAGCATTTAATTTTATGCATTAAAAAGTTGCTAAACTCAGCAGGCGCTTTGGCCTTGCCCCCTTATTAAATGAGGAATGTGACTAGCTCTTTGCAATCAAATTGAGAGAAGCGATGTGGAAAAAAGGGAAAGAGAAAAGAGGATAAATCCATATGCATGAATTTTATCATCATATATTTTACATAGGTTCTCACCTGCTGACTTAAAATTTGCCTTTGACCCACATGCATTTGTTTAGGTTATATTTGGATGTTAAAAGTTTTCATAAAAATGTATATGTGAAAAAGCTGCGCAGTAAATTTTAATACCATAAACTTGTTAGTCTATTAAGAGTTTGATGGCTAAGTAAACAAGTAACCTTCGAGAAAGGATTTCCATGTTGTTTTTCCAAGTCACATTAATCAGCTCAGTTAATAGAGTACAACAGAATGCACTTTCAAATGAAAATCTGTCTTTCATTCAAGATCAGCTTTTTAAAAATGGAAAAATATACAATATAATTTTCCAATAATGAAATTTCAATGAGCGAAAGCCCGTTTTCGAAGTATTCTTTGCTCTTTATTTACCACACGTGTAGGATGTGTAGGTGGTATTTACATGCTAGAGTGCCAATAAAACACTTGCCGTTGTTTTCATATGTGTAATATTTGCATAAATTTTCAATGAAAAAAGTCATACCTTCTATCATTCTACCCCCAATTTCAACAAACTTTGCTTTAAACTACAGTATACTTCTACTACCAACTTTATAACTTAAGATATACAAGTTGTAGAATTGCAGTTGTGGTAGTAGTCTGAGAATTTGATTAACAAACTTTTTCGCTCAGGATACACTTCAGGCAAACTCAGTAGTTTTACTTTTTTTTCTTGAGAAGTTAATATTGCTCCCTATTTTACCATTGTTGATGATAATGATGAGATAACAGGAAAAAGTGTAAAATGAGGACCTGTCGCCAAACAAGCTTCTGAGCAATGTTGTTCATAAAGGCAACTTTTATATTCAAGGTACTTTGGTTTGTGCGTACATCATATTACAATGTTATATTATCCCTGTTGAAAAAAAGTTTGCCGATTTTCATTTATTTACAAATTCACAAACTAGTAATAAAGGTTTGTTGATGAAACGGGTGGAAAATTCTCTGAAGCCATTTTTTTTGTAATTCTACATCTACACACACAATTTTTTTATAAGTTTAAATGAAACTAGGTATAATAAAGTCAACGAGCTTCCCTAAATAATCATCCTATCATAAAATATAGAATTACTTATGGAGCATTGCTTGAATCGATAATGGTATTCCACAAGCAGTATATATAACTGAATAAAATGCTACAACAAATATTATAGAGAATGGAGCAAAATATTATCTAACGTTAACTACCTAATCATGAATGAGTTTAGTTTACGGTAAAATTCAAAATCAACTAACAACTTGTTTGTCTTATTTTTACAGGTGAACATTCCGCTCCTATGCAGCATGGAGAACATGGCTACGCACCAACTTTCTCCTCATCCATCGTTCTTACTGTCGTGATCCTCTTCATCCACTGTGTAATGACAAGGTGATAAGCAACGTGCTATCTTTTTTAAAGTAAAAAATAGATATACATTTACATTACAAAAGTTTAGGCTAAATAATTTAGTAAAGTAAATATCTAATGATAAAATATCCATACAAATACTTTTTTGTGAAAACTATAATCGTGGTAGTGTGCAACTTTTTAAAATGTGCAAAGATTTCAAGATATTGTGTATTATATCCATGTACATAAGTTTTAGAATACTTTTTACATAAACACGTACTACAGGCATGCTGTTATATACAAAGAGTCTATAAATTTGTCATCTATGAGGTGGTAGAGATGAACATTTTTCTATGTTAACTGTATGCATATTATACTGTATTTACAAGTTAAAATTGCATATTTTATATCCTTTTGTGTGCGTATGCTGTGTACAATATATAGTACAGTTGCAGAAATCAGTTTGTTACAAATTACCCTTTTTACTACTTCTCGCAAGATTAAATAAGAAAATATAGAAATATATAGGTATATATAGGTAGTTACAGATTAAGGCATCGCGCAAACGGACGAAGCAATCAAATAGTTAGATTGAACATTTTACAGTTAAACATTACGATATTTATTAGCTCTAAAGAATCGCAGAAAAAGCATATAATTTGAATTTGATAGTTTGTATTTTAAGTTTGTACAAGTATCTGTGCAAGTACCATGCAAAATAGAATCAGACCAGGAAGATGAATTATGAGAGCATTACTCAAATAGCTGAAGTAAATCTCCTTTTTATTTTGAGCATTTAAATATAAACTTTAATCTCATGAGCTAATAAGATTACATTACAAGATTATCATTGGACTTCTCGCTTTAAATTCTCCCAAGATCCTTCTCATTTCGAAGTTTCTTTGCATAAAGTCTACCAAAATTCATCCCAGGGGTGAAGACGAAGGCTGTGTTTGAATGGGTTTACTGCATGTTTTGGACAAGATACTGAGAAGTTTGCAAAAAAAATTGAATGAAAGGTACGACATTTCGTCTGACAAAACTCAATGCCAAGAATCTACGAGAGATAGACAACAAATGTTGTGTACTTGAATGTCAGTAAGTAACGCTGTTACCTGGGACATCTAAAAAATATTTCACTTTCCTATGTTAGTTTAAACGATTCACTGTCATTCATGCTCCTGTAATATGTTTTATGGTAGTTTTTTGGTCATATTAAATTCGTCAATGGTATACAGTGTCTCTGTTGTATTGTCATTTTCCCCAAGTCAAATTAGTTTTTATTGCATAAGAAGTGGAGACAAACTTGACATGATATACGTGGGACTAATAAATGAATACAAAATTTTGTTGTGGCAGTTCCAAAGTAATGCATAAGTAAAACTGCAGGTACACAGGTGATGTTGCATATTCAATGAACCCAGAACTTTTCCTGAGATGACAAAAAGGAATCTCATTACAATGCTAATATCATGTTTGTACTCGTACGTTTCCTTTCACACGACACGTAACATGTCGCAGTAAACAAAATACTGACATTAAATTAAACACAGAATGTTATATAGTGGTCGTACAATGAAAATATTTGAATCTATTAGAATTTGGGATTATTCCTCAAAATATCTCATTTATTTATCATGCCATACATGAGTAAGGCCAACATATTTTGAGTTACGCTTCGTTGACTTTTCTAATAATGAATACTTTAGAAAATCTACTGTTTACTTTTTGAAACTTGAACTCATCAAGCTACTCCAGACAATGAAGGACAATAAAAGGCTAAAAGGTACAAAACTTGGTAGGCAAGTTGTTTTACAAGAGTTTTACGGAAATGTAACGAACTTACGAGTGAAAGCAATATGGATGGTATTGGTCATGTCTGGGATGCAGTCAGTATTCAAGCAATCAGTGTATAAGACAAGAATACAAGGTTTCAGACAACTTAATTGAATCTTGTAGAGAATCCGTGATATAAGTGTCTCCAGATTGGCTGGGTCAAAAATCCTCGTTAAATGTCCATCAACATTTTCGTTACGTGACTTTTGCTTTCTCCTATCAAATGCCTATGTACACTCATGTAATAGTAAATTAAAGCCAACAAGGGCAATGGGAACACAATGGGGGTCACCGGGCAGTAACATTTTACACAATGGAGTTTAAACACATTCAGCAATTAGGGTATGATTGCATGATATGTTACATCTATTTGCACAAATATCCCATTGTCTGGTTACAACCAGGTACACATATTGCTATTGTGGAGATTACATGGTTATCATCAACATTCTAAACAAAGAATAGGTTACAATGTCTTCACCAAGACATCTGACGGACACTGATTTCCATTTGCCAGACTCTTGGCGCATCTTACAAAGCAACAAAACACAAGAAAGCAACAAAAATCTCAATCTGTAAAAGGATGACAATCAAAGCAGACTGACACAAACGAGGTTTCCGTTCAGCCAGCCAACTACTTATCTTCGTTCTCAAATAACAGCCCATTTGAATTACAAAATACCAATAGCAAAGGTACAGTTACATGATAATATCTAATGCATTCTCTCTGCCAGCTTGTGCGCAGCAGAATGACATTAACATTCAACAATAAATACCATACCATGAGTGTAGGAAAAAGAAGGACTATTGGCCCTGAGCAATCAGTTTCACAAGTGGTGCAGGCAATTTTATATTGTCCTTTGCTCCATTTCATAAGATCAGATAATATGTAGTAGCTCTCAGATTCATGTAAAAACATTGCGTCCCTTAGTTATCAAAGATGGCACATAACTTTCTAGTGAGCTTGCTTGAGGTTACGTTAGAAAAGCCAATATCTTTTGAAGCAAGAATACAATTTTTTAGTAGTTTAGTTGGCTGACAATGTATTCATGCAGTGTTTAAAAAGTCAGCTTGAGTGTCAGCAAATTAAGGTACCGGGGTATAGCGAGAACATTAGATAGCCATATTATTTAGCTCTAAGGGATAAACTCAATCTCAGACAGGAACTTGAGCAGCAATATACTTTTTAGCTAACTACTAATCTATTTTATTCAAGGTTAAAGCTCAATGGGGTACCTTGCTTCAGGTGTTTTGTACGGTAGTATGTTATTTAATCAACAAAGATGATATTATAAAGATGTACATATTTACAACAACAGAAGTTTTTTTGAATTATGCAAAAAAAAGCTTTGTAGACCAGAATCTCTGTGTTCTGATGCGAAACAAAACAAAGATGTTTGTTGGATGACAATTATTAGCACATACTTGACTGCGTCTTTGTCATCATGAGCCTTTGTCCAAAGTGAGATGCTGTTTTTGCAAAGTTCTTGTAGTCACCTTCAAAACCAAAGGTTTTTTAGTACCATCGTGCTCATTTAGTTTTTTCATCTTCATTTTCAGCACTTGTCCTTTTACCTTAATGTAAAATGCAGTGAAGCAAACTAAGATGAGTATTAGTGACACTGACACTGTACGACTATACACTAAGAAAAAGCCATTTCCTTACAAGGGCATTGAGAAATTCAGGGCATTGACTATTTTACATTTCATATAATATGTGTTGTGCCATAAACATTTACTGCCAGTAACACACGCCATCACAACTCTCATGTACGCTTTCTACCTTTGCCTATTATTCTTATCAGAAGAATTCCATATTATGCCGTTATAAAAAATGATGAACCATCCAAATAAATGGCAATCTACATAAGATATTTATTCATGTATAATATGGCAATGAAGTTACACCGGGGATAGTCACCGAACAAAAGGATAATGGTGTACCTTCATACTAGGAACTATAGGTGCCACACCACGCATCTTTGCCTGAATGAGATCATACCGTAAAATTTTGAGCATCTTGTATAATATTGTATACCTATGTGACTATAGTGCATACTCTTTGTGGACATAACGAGTTGCATAAAAATCTAGCACAGAGTATCAGCAAAATAATGAGAAATCAACATCAAACCACTAAACAGACTTTTTTCCAGGTAAAAAATTATCCCAGCTAGTATTTTAAATAATTACAGTGAAAATGAAAAGGTGGCGAAGGTAAAACGAAAAAGGTGTAAGAACCAAAGGGAAATGCTCCTTATACATTTGCACAAAGGCTTAGAAATAATGAGAAGAAATCTTTAAAAGGGTGAAAGTGAAAGTGTACGATTTTTCCCTTGCAAAAAGAAAATCTCGTAGAAAGGGCACTTGAAATAGATATAATGAAGTGGAGTACTCCACATTTCTCATACTATAGTACCACAATCCAGAATGAAAAATGTGTCTGGATTCTTCTATTTTGGCAGATTTCTTTCTCTTACTTTATGTTTGCACTGTTGTTTGCCACGAAAATTTGTTTGACGGCTCTACGTTGATGATGATCATCATCATATCAACATCATTACCGCTTGCCTCACTTTTATCAGAAGTTTTTTTCTTCATATCATCACACAAAATGGGGCGTAGAATAGAAACTGAGAAATTACACAAGTACTCATTCACTAAGTACGCCTTGGCTGTAAATAAAGAGAAAAAATGTTGGCACAGTTTTTGAAAAACTGAGAAATTGAGAGCATGGGGCATCTATTCAAAAAAATAAAAAAGTAGATGTTTCAGGATACAGAAATATGAAAGCTTTTCAAGTCTCTTCATACTTGATTTTTTTGTTCTTTCTCTATGAAGTGAGCAGGTGTAGAGCCTCAACTGGATGGATCATCATTATCTTCCTTCGGTCTACTTATATACGAGGGCTTTTGCTTCTGCCACATTATTATTTTTGCAACCTTGTACGGGATTCTGCATCCATATTCAGTAGGCTTCGTGTCTGATAAATTATACTTTCTCCTGCTTTCTCCATAAAAATGCAAGACGACAGAACAAGTCATTTTTGCTCTGATATGGTGTGTTGTTTGTTTTTTGTCGATTTGAGGCGATGCTACAATCGCATGAAGGAAAAAATGTATATTTATGAGTGAAGAACTGACGAGAGAGGTAAAACTATGAAATGAAAGAGAATGAAGAATAATCACAAAAAAAATAATATAAAAAGTTGAACACTTGACGAAAAGACACAACGAAACTGGAGAAATTTTCAGGAAAAAGAAACAAGAAGTGCAAAAAGTATGCCAAACTCACACTCAATCTGAATCTAAGATTTTTTTCTGAATCTGTTACTTTGTCGTGTATGACTAGAAAACTTTGTATGGAAAGGTAGGAACAGGAAAGGGGACCACAGCTAAAGCCACAGTGGAGAGATATGCAAAGCTTGAAAACTAGTGATGATTATGCTGTTGTAACAACTACACCAATAAAAAATTGTCTGACGCAAGATTTCCTTCATTTATCTCTCAGAGTTTTTAGTTCTCGAGAGTTTCTTTTGTTGTTTATTTCATTTTCTCTAAAACAGTTTCGAGAAGAGAAGGTATAACATAAACAAAAGGGAATACAAATGGCGAAATCACAATTGACTAATATGCTATATTGCAATTGCAGCCAATCTAATTGGGAACGAAAGTTCATACCTAAGATTCATTTTGCTTACAAACATTGAAGCAATTTTAATTACGGTGACAGTGAATACGCAATATTAAAACAATTCTGAAAATGCATGACATGACTTATTATGGCGTATTAAACCCTTTCTAAAAATTTAGTCAATAAGTATTTATACAATGTGACAAAAAGTATACAATGGAATGTCAACCACATAATATGAGGGAAAGATGGAATTGACGAAATCAGTCTTGGTCTTGCCAAGGATGAAAATAAAATGCAAAACTTTTTTTATGGTTTAAAAAGCTACACCTAATAAAAATGAGAAGGATCACGGGAGCGTGCAAAAAAATTAGTGTTGCAAATTCAAATTACAAAAATACATTCATACTCCAGCAGAGACGCGTCAGAAGGAGAGAAAAGTTGTTGCTTATTTTATAATGCTTCCAGGAAGTGAAAGAAAGAAGAAGGATACAAAACAATGAGATTTTTTATTATGTTAGTAAACTTTGTAACAGGTTTTTCATTTTATTTATTTGCACACATCCACCATACCATATACTCAACCTCATTAAGTGTATAGCATGTTCCAAGAAGTACCACAGGCGATGCTGTACGACTCTCGCACAAACTAAACAAAACGTATATGGAGCTTTTTGTGGATTTTTTCTTCCTCCCTGTGATGCAAAATTCTCAAGAGATACTGTCAGCAAGTTCGTATACAATTATAAAAACAACATGAATATTATATTTATGCAAATTTGTTGTTGGAGGATAGCTCCGTCAGAGTAATGCAATTTTTGACAGGAGGTCAAGTTTCCAAAAATTTAGAAGCTAGAAATTTTTTTTTGTTTCAATAATCAGTTTCTTCGTATTTGGAAAGAAGAAACTGTAGAATTAATTGAGTTGCATTTTGTTTTGTATCGATATTGTATACTATTTTGTGGAGGCATACATGCAACTAGATTATGATATAATATACCATACTTTACTCTGTATCTATAGGCATATGGAATATCATAATTTTTATACGGTACGCCTTTCTAATTGAAGAGTACAATGCAGTATTTCGAATCCTTGCAATTATACAATGCACTCAAGCCCTATCCTCTTTATAGAGTCTGCTCCAATTATACTTTAAATGTTATGTGTAGAATCGTAAATGCGTCCAACTAAAAGGTGTGTAGGTGGTGATGTTGAAGATGAGGTATAAATGAGTATATATACACGTAAATCAAAGTTTTTTCATACGAACAGAATTGAAAATGTTATATTTTTTAAAATGTGTACAAATCGACTGCTCTTTCGTATAGCATAGTATTGTGTGCATTATACGTACACGCATGCATATAATAACACTATATTATGTAATGTACATAAAATATAGTTTAAGTCTTGTATTAATAGGTTTCATGGGTACTTTAAGCAGCAACTAGTATATAGACTGCTTAGTGATCGAGAAGTGAATGATTGAAGTTGATTTTGAAAATTGATTTGGGGAAAGTAAGAGAAAGGTTGATAATCATAGTGAAAATGTTTTATTTTAGACTGCGTGCCAGTTTATAATCGTCTATCTTAGCTTTTATACATTGCAATATTATATGTTATCATCAATTTTATCAATGGTAATACAAATATCTTTTTAAATAGTTTGGTAATTGACATGGAGGAATACTATACTCTAAGTATACAATAATATGACGTGTTTGTAAGCAATATGAGCTAAAAAATTAAAATATGATAATTAAATTTACTTATAAATACATAGTATAGAAGAATGTAGACTACACGTAGCTATTAGCTGAACTATTGAAGTTCAAAAGATCCCTTGTTTTTCTAACAATCATTGTTTACCTCATCTCTCTGAATCTATGTTGCATTCCAGGAAGTAAATTGCTGCGCACATGCATAACACGCAAATGAAGCTCCTATCAAGAAAGTATATCAAATTTGCCAAAAAAATAAATTTTATCCCAGTGTGCTCATTTACAAATGATATTAAAAATACCAGATAGAATTAAGCACGTATTAAGAATTAAAGTAACATAGAATTAAATATTCGGCTGTTAGTTGAAGAATGGAAGAAAATAACTATAATTATTTCTTGGAGCAGATGAATGATGACCAACCAAGTTATGAGATACTAACCCCAAACCCAACTTATTTTTCGTAAAAGACCTTCAGAACGCATGTGTGAGTGTAAACATTATGTTTATTATTTGTACTTAATAAGTGGAAACACGTCAATGGTGATGCATCAGTCAAGGCTTTAAAATTAAAAAAGAAGCATTTTACGGAAAGAATGCAATTATGTTTAGATTTAAAATTGAAATATTTATGTAATGTGTTATAATTAAGCCATGATCGTATCGACACAAAGTGTGAAATGGCAAATGATGTTTTATTGTTGTTCCTTGTTTTCCAAAGAGAATATTACTATCACAAAATTAATCATAAATCCACTCCAACTTATTGCTGAATATTCCCCTTGAAATGATACGATAACTCAATTTAAGTTCACATTTTGATATAACAGTAACACTACGATAGTTTTTGATCAATGTAAAGCTTTACATCTAAACCTTAAATATTATTATCATGTGTGGCTAATTGAAGAATGTGTACATGTATGATTGATAGAAAATTCTATAAACGCAACAGATAGATGTGTAAATTTATTAAAGTATATTGTATAACTATAAAATAATATGTAATATGTATGCATACAAAAAATAGCTATATGAAAGCATAATTACAAGGTATCATATATACAAATTAAATAAATTTAAGAATTTATGAGTTTATATTCCCCAAAGTGTTAAATGGCTTTTCATTTACCATCCAGCATATTGTATCTCATCGTATAAACTTCAGCAAACTCTTTAAATGTGTAAATTATGTTCTAGATCATTCAAGACACATGATGATTTTATACTAAATTTAATGTTTTAAATAAGAAACGTGAGATTGATGACATATGCTTGAAGAAAGCACACATATGAAGCATAAATGACCTGCTTTTAGAGACGATGAAGAACATCCAGGAAGATCTTAATTTTCGGAAAAGATTGTAGAATACAGCGGAATTGAAACCCATTCTTCAAAAAGGGACAACGTGGATCTGGAGTTTGCACTTAACAAAATACCAAGAATTCTATAATGCATAATATATCTTTTTTACTTACCAGCCCACATAGAAATACAGAGTTCCATCACAATATTCATCCTAAAGAGCATTTGTAACTTGGAATTGGACACAGGAAGACAGAAGGTAAGTTCTCACACACGCACTAAATTTTCCTTTCTTCGGGTCATGTCTTCATTATCTCCATTTCCTCTGATTTTGCAAGTCGACGTAGCTGTATATTAGTTTCATCTTAGAATGTGCTTGTCCCAATTTGACTCTAGATTATAATCTCAACTCAATCCATATAAAAAGAGGCTATCTTTCATCTTCACTTTGTATGTGCTGATCATAGCTTCATATAGACATTTCGCATTAATTATCAGAGAGCTTCCCAGAAAAGATGAAAACCTATTAGGTAGAACTAACAAGTAACATCACTGGACAAAAGGTGCCAAAAGCTTCGTGTGTACATACGTGAATGTAACTCATAAGAAATAGGGTTGAAAATTTGTCCCAAATATTACTTACTGCTTGATAACATATAATTCTGCAAAGATATTTTTGTTCAAAATTTTCCAGGAAATTCCCTCAGTTGTGAAGTTTCCATTTAAATTCAGAATTACCGAATGTGTTGTTTTCCTATCCTGCTAGCGTAGACCAATTTTTCCTCCATTTTTGACTGGTTTGTGATCTGCATACGCGACAGAAAATATATAGCGTTGCTTACACGGGTTTTCTGTACAGTTGAAACAGTGATAGTTATTTGCATATCGTGTAGTCTGCGGCGTAGTAGTAGTCAGTCGCATTTTAAACGCCATCGGTGGTGGGTGATAGTGGTAAAAAAAATATACACCCACATACCACATATGCATTGTAAAAGCGAGTCTCTATTTAGAGTAAAACCGCTGTTTATATTAGTAAAATATACTTTGAAGTAGTTTTTCTTCTTAAAAAGTCTAGAGAGATGAGACGCTTTTTTCAATGTTTGCAGAATTCAGAAAATATTCCGTAGTATCTATTTGAAATACAGTGTGCAAATAGTTTCCGTGCTAGAAATATCTTGTGGAACTCTAAACGAAACCAGACTAGTTTATCTTTCAGCTAGGTATCCACATACATATTGCATTCTTGCGAGAGAAAGAGTTCCAGGAAAAAAGAGAGAATTGAGTAAAAGGAAACGAAATGGAGATGAATGAAAAGATGTGCAACAATACGAATTTTCAACAATTTCTCCAGCATATAAGTACATACATCCCATTATGGTGGTTAGTTGGTGTGGTATTGGTAATATGAAATATCGGATGCCATATACGTAGATAATATGCCTACCTATTTCCATTTGATTCCCATCCCAATTCCAGCAGATGAGAATTTTCTTTTGGAAGCTGGAACAGCAGTCGCAGTTTAGCTGCATACATAGGCATAATCAACGTCGTCGTCATCTCATCATCATCAGCAGCAGCCAGGAAAATAAGTGTAACATCAAGAAGCAAAAGACTAAAAAGTGGTTGAATTTCTTGAGATGTCTTTTAAAGCACACTTGGCTCACTGGAGCTTTTCTTCTCATTCATATTGCCATATGTATGGAGAAACTGTGTATTTTCCTCTCATACACTCCTCTTCATCTTTCACGTCGTCTTGATGTGCGAGTCGTTCCCCTCAATCGTCGACGAATCTGTATGATGATGTATGCAAAGACGTCTCCAGAAATGCGATTAAGACCAAGTCCCTCGGGCCTTTCAACAATCCTCCTTCTCACAAATCTCATCTCTTTCTCATAGCAAATAGGCTGAAAAGAAATACGCTCTTAATATTAGACGGCTAGTGAGTGTATGCATACGAATAAATTCCTCTTTTGTCAGTTAATATTATAAGCACACCAGCTGCTATCAAAGTGGAGAAGGATGTTGGATGCACTACCACAATCATCTTTCCTCTAAGACGAGGAATAATAATAATAAAATGCTTTATGCGAGAAAGCAGAATCGTGTACGAAGATAGTAATTTTGAATCACCATTTCCCTCATTTCCATTATGAGTGTGTATACTGTAACGCTCCAAATCTCTTTGTTATTATTTTTCCACCTTATTCCTATTATCTCACGCTCACTGACATGGTTTTTCGTCCTCCCAAGCTCTCACAATATGCACCATGGGAAGATCAACTTTCCCAATAAACGAGAACGTTTATGCATCTTGACAAGTTAATCATCTTTCATTTTTTATGGTTTTTGACAAAATTTTATTTTCACAATCAAACTGCATACATAAAAACTCAACGCTATTTCCACCGTTTATTTAGCATAAAAATTGTCAATCATACATTCCACTACGAACCCTTCATTACCATTCTTTTTCATCTGGATGTGGAAGACTTGTCCCAAAATATGCTTCAAGTCATTTACATTTTTAACATGTGTTAAATTAGAAACGGTTCCTTTTCATATACATTTACCAGCTTTGAACTTTACAAAGAGTACTTTGGTATTTTAACTAATTTGTTACTTCACATGTTCATGACATTTTTGTAATTACAGGAAATTTAGACATATCACACGACAGAGCGTAAAATTACACACATCCGAGATTAAAGTAAGTTTTCTTGGATTCAATTTCCACCAATATACTTAAAACAACACACAGATAAACATTATTTTATATAAGTTTACAGTAAATAGTGAGAGCTATCTAAATTACATACACTTTATGAAGATCATTGATATCGAAAAAAGTTGGTTGAAACCTGAAATAACATCACATCATCACAATCTAACTTTTTACCGGATAAAACTACTTGTACATAGAGTTATGTTAAGTATATATTTTGTGTACAAGTAATCAATGAGTGCCTGTCTCCGAGAAATGATCCAATCAAAACTTTCTCCCTCCCTGATTTATTAACGCTTGTTGGAAAGAACGACACGAGTAATCTTAATGAATGTGATACATAAAACAGCAAGAGACAGCAGGCAACTGAAAACATGACATTATATTTTTAATGCCTATATGTATTTACATAGGTACACTTTTTGCCCACAAAACTTGGTACTATTCGTTAAACAAATTTTCCAACCCATCTTGTCATGCATCAACAAATACCGTCTAAAAAACTTGGATCTATCGTACCATCTACAATATAATGTATTGTTTGCTTACACATCATCAACATTTCAAGCTAGTGTTAGTACTTTGTTTACTTCAATAATAAGGAAGAACTCTACATTATGTACTTTATGAGAACATCTTTAGAAAAAAGTTTTCCGTAGTCGTCATCTTCATAACAATATTTTATGTAACAATGAAGAGTTGCGAAAGCAATAATAACGTTTTTCATAATGGAAATGTATACCTATAATATACTATGGATGAGACGCGACACACAACACAACAGAGTAGTAGGTAAATCAAACGTAAAAACATATAATGCAGTGGCAAAAATATCAAATCTTTTGTCGGGAAACTCTCGTTTTTCGTCATCGTACTTTGGTTATTGTTTGTTCAGAAGAAAAAGTATATTTCCTGAGTGAATGCTAAACTACACTTGATGTAGAAAATGATTAAAACGACAGGCGATACAAGATACAAACTAAACGAACGATAATTTATTCACCTTACAAACAATTGCAGAAAGAGGAATGATCAGTATAGTATGAAAAAAGTTTAGTGGTGAAAGTAGTACTGGTAAGAAGTACAAGCGACGATGATAAAAGATGGAAAGATGGAAGCACTTTGTCGTGCTAAATTAATCCACATTGGAGAAAGCAATTCGCTAATAGAGAAAAACTCATTTTGATGATCCCTATTATTATTACTGTTATTTGTTTTGCTTCTGATTCCCATTGAAGATACCAAAATAGAAAATGGGGGAGGCAGTAATGATGATGCAGTGACCCGAGCAGACGAACTGGCGACGGATACCATCATTGGAATTGCTTCTTCACTTCCATCTTCGTTCCCGGAATCTGAAACGCATAATAAAAAGCATACATTGCAATTTCAAACTTTTTCATAGCCACGCGTTCCATTCCAAAATGGAATAATAACATTAAATTCAAAAATTAAATACAAATTAGGAAAGCATAATTTATCTGAAAACCAGACATGTGCTGCAAATGCTTCCGAAATACACATTACCCCTTTCATAATGATTATTAACTATACAACCATTGAATATCCCCATTTTCTTTCGTTCTTCCATTCCAACAAACATCCGCATCCGCCAGCATGTAACATGCCATCAACCCTGCATCCATACGAGCAATAACAATTCTATTTGTAAGATGGCTGCAACAACTGAAAGAAACTGTATTTCTAACGCTGAAATTTTCCGTTCATTCATCTCATAGAGAAGGCAAGACAAGATGGCATTGTGTCGTCGACATTTATGATGATCTACATCTCCGATCTGGCCCCCATTACACATTTCAACAAGGTTGTACACCAAGCTCTCCCCAAAACTTCATTCCAACTTAACTACAAAACTCATTTTTGACTTGCTTTAACTTGTCTTGCTAGTACTGTCCCACCAACTTGAAAATCCAGCTTGCTATTTTCTTACAGCCTGTAAAATTCCTTTTGTGAAAAAAGTTGTAAACCTGTCCAAGAAGAAAAGGGGAAGAAACACAAGAAGTAAAAGTAGCCCCACCAAATATTTGCAGCAGGTCTTCTTTTTGTACGACAACGGTAATATTATTACGCTAAAAAGTCATCTGTACCTTTCACCATCATCATCTCACACAGATTCTGTATCATATTAAGCAAAATTCAGGAAATCCTAAAACTCCCATCTTATTTCCATACGCCATACAAAAGTCAGCGGTTCCACTGGAAAGTGAAAGTTGTTTGAGAGAGAGAGAGAAAAGTAACTACTGATCTTCACTTCCCCCTTTTCTTCTCTCCTTCACGTTTCCTCTTTTCTACCTACTTTTTACTTTACTTGAGAACTTTTGACTCCCACTTCATTCCCTCTCTCTCTCTAGCTTCTGCATAATCATAATAATAATAATACCGCCTACTTTTAGAATGATACGGAAAGAAAACCTGTGAGTTCTTGTTCTTGCTAATAAATGAACAGAGGACAGCGACATTTCCTGTCATTTGCTATTATCTACTGCTGTGTTGTTACATTACAGGAGCAGCACACTTCCCTCTTTTATGTCCTCTCCAAAGAGCTGTATAAGGAGAAATATACGCACACCTACTCTAAAAGATGTTGTAAGGTACTCATTTTACTTCTTTAACATTAGGGTACAACAAAGTAGTACACATAAAACGTATAAAAGTACAATAGGGAAAAGTTTAGAATGTTCCCAACAAAAAGTGCGTGTTTGGGAGAACGTGGCACGTGTTTTTTTCTGGACAACAAAGTGTACACTTATATAATTTTATATGATATGTCTATCCTGTCCTATATCACGTTCCTGATTCAACTGAATGATAGTGTAATCTTCACAGCAACAATGGTGTTTTCTCAGTTATCTCCCTCCAGTATCATAACATCCTCCCACCCACTATCATTGACGCATACTTATTATTACACGCGCCATATTACACTGATATGCAACAACATGCGTATCTCTCAACAAGCTGTGTTATTCCGAACTCCGCAGAGTCCAATTTCCTATAAGATGATGTATCAATGTAAGTGACAAGGAAAATATTTGGGGAGAATAGACAACATTACGTTATGAAAATATCTTAATATTTCATCATCACATATATATTTTCCAGCTATTTTCTCCACTCCTCTTCCCCAAGGAGAAACTTGTGTCGTCTTATTTATTACAGTTTATAAGTCCCCCAGCTGCCATTTTCTAATGGAGGCTCTTGATTTTAGAGAGATGTTGATACTGATGCATAGATAGCATCTCAGTTTATGATGATGGAGTGACTAGGTTAATATACCAGGAAGTAACTGCACCCAGGAATTGACTGCAGGCATTTTCCCTCCCACCAATAATATTCCTACCACATTACCATTACTTATATGCACCATGTGCATTACCCATCAACTGTGCCAGAATAGCAGATGCATTCTAAGCGAGCGTCAGTAGTCCTAAAACATTTAACAATGCAATGCACGTCAGACATAGCTAGAAATACAAATATAGGTAATACTGCTTTTCAAAAACGAACAAAAACAGGTTAAGGTTGACAGGTTTTAGAGTTGGCAAACTCCTTACATATTTTTCATGAATTTCTCCATTGTCAAAACATCTCAGTCTCGTTTCTCTCTGTCCATCTTGCTTTTTTCAGCTGACCATTGCATTCTATCGTGCTTGTCATTTGATAACAACGAATTCTGTCAGTAGCAGGTGTTAACTTAAAAAGTTAAATGACATGGAAGGACACACATACACACATGGTCATCAATATTGTATGTTAGTTTTTATGTTTTGCCCCACGCGAAAGTTGATAGGCACAGTATTGCGACTGTCGTCTCAACATCCATAAAGCACAGCAAATTACCTACGACTACATTGAGAATAGGAAAAGAGGGGCTGCAAAGCATCATCGAACATACTACAAAGTTGTACCCATAATAGCGGAAGGCTTTTTGGTTCACAACAATTGACGCATCAATCGCCACTTGCTCTCAACTTTGAGGAAAGAAAACTTGGTTTCTGTTCCTGGTTTCTCGTAGATGGAAATACAGTGTATATAGAATGTTACATTCGTGATGCTTCCTCTTTTATCATTATAAAACATCTCCCCCTAAGCAGCATCAGCATCTTTTTTCAGCATCTTTTTTCTCTCCTCCTCCCCACGGAGTTTCCTATCAAGTGTTTTGCAATGGAAGGGTCATATATCTTAATTTCAAAACAATAACACCGCGCAACGACGCGATAAAATGTACGCATAGCGATACCACACTGTACTTCTGGTGTCATTCGTCCGTGTACAAAATTTCAGCGGAGACAATTTGTTTAATAATGTATAGACTGTTGAGTGAAAGGATAAGTAAGTAACGGTCGATGTTCCCCTTCTATACTTCTTAGTTTTTTGTTCAGGGACAGGGACTGACCATATTGCTGAACTGTTGATCTGTCTACAAGTTTTGTGATTTTTTCTATACTAAACATTTTTACGATTGCTATTAACTTCCCAAAGAGTTATTTCCTTGCACACGCACTTCTATCTATACAACATTGAGTGAGTTTCATGGCTTTCCATGCAGAAAACTATTCCAAAGCTTGTGTTTTTTTTATCTACGGTACCACATAAATAAATACAATCTATCAACATGTATTTACTTGAGGTTTTTAGTGTGTTTTCCATGCACTTGAGAGAAACTCGAAACTTTTTTTTCTTCAGCCCTGAGAAACTAAACTGCACGGGAAGGAAAAGTGGGAAGTAGGAAACAGTCATCAACTTCAACTGGCTGACTAGAAGGAGGAAATGGGAAAAGTGAGAGATTCGGATTCAAATCTTGTTTCTTGACAATAAGGCGTTGAAATATTCATTCGATTGCATTGTGGCATTAGCAAGGAGATCTTTCGGAGGCTCCCACGAGATATGTACAAGATGAGGTATAGACGCTATACGTGAAATCTTTTCCGGTTTGTGATTTCCCATCCTTGGAGTACATCGGAAATGTGTATACACATACGAATGTGCAGATAGACAAAAATATCCGAATTGTATAGCTAAGCGCTGAATTTATTGCTACATAAAACGCGCAAAAACTCAAGGAAGAATACTGTAGTGAATACTAGCTAAAGTTACATCTACTCATTGTATGGCTTAAACTTTAGTAATTGTGAGATCATTCAAAGAGGGAAATGTAGTTCAATTCAGCTTAAGCTTACCTATTTTATTCATTCATTCATGCCTTTCATTCAGTGAAGCTTTACAACAGCAAAATCTATTCTTTTCCGTAGAGATTCATTATGTCGTCATCCTTTAAGCGTTGCAAGGAAGACCAAAGGCCAAATCAAGCGAGTCTTCCTATTTCCTTTCTTCTGTACGCATCTAACTTGTAAGGGTGAAATCGCTCGTGCCCGAACCATTTCTTTTGTCTAAACTCTTTTAAGCATTGGTCTCCAAAGAGAGCACATAATATACACTTACCCGGACACTGGCATCGTGGATGGTGGAATACGGGTGCAGTTGGATGGGTTGAATTGTTACTAATTTATAAAGGTTTCCCCACAAAACTCTTGCTTGCTTTCACCCATGGTGCTGTGTTGTCTCCGAACAGAACCAATGACGCAACGACACAAAATCACAACTCCTTTGTGTATTTTGGTACATGGATGATATTGGGCTTTTTAACAAGACATATGCGAATGTTTGCTGGTGCGGTTATGAAGTTATGGTGGTGGCATGAGGTAAAAGAAAATGGGTGGTCACAAAGTAATCAAAGAACACACGTGCACGAAAATCGGGACCGATTCGTTGTTGTTGAGAGTTTTAGGACTGAAAACTGAAATAGTGATGCTGGTTGATACAAAGAAGGCATCAAGGTTTTACCATGAGTAGTCCTACGTGTATGCTCAACAAATGTCTATTATTCTCAATGGACGGAAATTTTGCTGGAGAAAATTTGGAATCAAGAGAAGAAATGGCATGAAGGATAAGCTATGACTTTGCTGGAAATGTGTTTTGAAATTGTGTAGATGTTGTGGCATGTTCAAACTCTTTCAAAGTTTTTACACGGGAGGTAAAGTCCGAGAAAAATGGTTGGAGGGGAAGAATGGACAAAGAGAAATATTTACCGTGTCTAAACACAAGCTACACGTCATTTTCTTTCCTTTTTTCTCCGTTTACTGAGAACACTTTGCCAATTCCATCAAAATGATTAAGTGGAATGACAGTTGACAAGAAAGTTGACAAAGTAACTTTGCAAGGTTTACTTGGAAGGAATGCACAAATACTTTTCGCTTTCCCCTAAAAAACGGAGCATTGAATTCTCTATAATAAATGTATAGAAATATTATTGTCGACTTACGGAATGGTAATACCCGGAGGACAACAGAATCTGGATAAACAGTTATTCCACCACAGGAGTATTTACCCTCGTCCCTTCTGTCAACCCGAACAATGACTAGTTTGGAAATGGTGGCAAAAGGAGATTTCTCTGTGTCGATATTAATCCCACCGCGCGTGTTAGACGTTTTCTGTAATGGAATATCGTTGAGAAACCATGTGATGTTTGGTGAGGGCCCACCGTGCGACACCAAACACGTCAAGTTGGCAGTTTGACCCTGGTTAACTTGAACGTGACTGGGACCTAGGATCCTTGCCTCGTAACCTGCATTCAAAGAAGGGATACATAATATGAAACAGGGAAGTAATAACTGTAACATTTTGAAAATAGAAAAAAAAACCTTACACAAGTAAGTTATATAATGGAAGCTCAGAAAACTTCATAAATAAGTCAAAACGCTTTAAATTAAGTTTGCTAGTTGAAGAACACACGACGAGAGAAAACTTTTGTTTTTATTTTGAAGTGGGTTCCCATTATCATTAATTGACAAACTTTCTAACTTTGTTTGTGCTAGAGAACATATAATAGGGACGAGTAAGTGAATAATTTATGACATCATTCATCAAAATCTTCAAAGAGGTTATTTCATCAACCTTCTATTACAAACAAACGCGCAAAAGCTAGGAGGAAACGTAATTGAAATAGAAAGGTTGGCAATATTATATCTGGGAATCATGAATTTCAAATTAATACTTTACCGAGATTTATTTTGTTCTCATTGCTTTTTCGCTCTGTAAATTTACTTTAGAGAAAGTTGCTTATTACGTAGTTTGCTACTTGTTTGCTACTCGGTGAAAGTAAAGTGCGTTTGTTTATCAATTGAATTAAAATGGTTGTATTAGTAGTGAAAAGGATTCACCTATTCGTTCGTTTTTAATCGTGACTTATGATTTTTCAGCTTTTGCATTGCACTTTCCTTGTTAGTTGTCCATTCTCAATCTGTAGTGGATTGTTGCATATATGTATGTAGTCGTAACTGGATGAAAGAGATAGAGCCTCTAGAGTTTGAATTATTAAATACAATGCTTAAAATTTAGATTTATCTAATGAACACCTATATAAATTCACCCAGAGTCAATAAGTTATACGCATGTTATCTTCTTTGAAAATTAGATAAGCATACCAAAAGGCATTTGCCACTTTCTCCGGGCCTAAAATTTTATATGCTGAAATGGACGGGTACCTTACTTCAAACAACGTTTCCCAGCTCCTATATACGCACAATCTTTTAAAATATTCAATTTCATTTACAATGTTTGACTACGATTAGAATTTCATATTATTTTCAGCGAACTCAGCGAATTATAAATCTTGCAGCTCAAATGTGCGTTTTTGGTTAGTGCGAACAGCTATGTATATACTCAGCCTTTTGTTCAAGTACGTTTGTGCCGGAAAAGTGTTAATTTTTTAAAGATATTGATATCTTTATAATACCTAAACATCTTTAGTCAGGCATATCTCTACTGGGAAAATACAATTCTTCACTTGTTCATTTAATGTAATTTATTTAATTAGCGAAAATAAATTCCATCCTGCTATAACGTGTCAAATTTGTATGATGTAAACAATGCACGTTGCCTGATGATATCCCCAGTGAGATAGGAGTTTTTACTTCCTCAGTACGTCTCCAAGCTTCGCATCGTCCTGATTGATAGCATAGGGAATAATAACTACCTAGACATTTTTACCTTGAACAATATGTCAGCAGTATGTTTAAATCCCTTGTCTCTAACCTAGGTCTATTTTCGCCTTTATAAAAATTCTCCACTGAACTTGAATTTCAAATTGCGAAATTAAATTCAAATACAACCCATGAGATTACCATTGTAGAATTTACGGTCACCGAACTCGTTTTACATAGCACACTTTTATCATCTTTGCTAGTAATGCTTGCTAACAAACTCGAATGATGTTGTCGCACACAGGAGATTAAAACGCCTACACATTCCAAAGATATAATAAAATTAGAATAATCATGAGCTTCATCGCAGTATGCACAAGAATCAAGTGGGTGAAATTGAATTAGACACTCATTGCTTCATTTCCTTGTTCCCCATACGCAGGATATAATAAAATTGTATATTTTTTTCCTTTTTTCAAGCTTAATTCATACGTGTTTCGTTTATATTTAAATCTTTTTATTTCTGTGTCTGTGATAGTTTTATATATCACCTATAACTCTATCTACCTAATAACTGTACTAATGATGTTAATTCATTAAAATAAATTTATGGCTGGTAGAAAGTACGTCATAAAAATTTCTACTCGATTCGACAATATTAATCCGACTATTTTGGATAAAAGTATCGAGCTGCGACGAAAACTTTTGATGAGCTTACACAGAATGGTTTCTTAAATTCAATCTAGGCAATAACTTTTCATCTTGCATAATCGGATTCAGGGACACAGTAATCACTATAAAGGTAGGGAAAAGGTAAACATACAGAAAAAACAGACTCAAACTAAAGTTTTGTCCGTAATCCTATTTGGAAGCCTGATATGCAAGTTTACCACAAAATAAAAACCATTGTCAAGGTCCAAACATTACACGTGATTCATCTTTGTGTTTACGACAAAACTAGATCGTATAGAAGGAGGTCAATCCGCTATCAAATTTAATCACTTGTTATTATGAACTTTTTACCTTTCGAAAAAGAATCTAGACTGGAGTCCCTCTGATGCTGTGGTAAGTCCAGCATTCCCAATGCCAAAGCTGCTGTTTGGTCTTCACCAGTGGTTCCTACAATAAAATAGGGGAAAGAGGAAGTTACCATCATTTTTCATATCGATTTGTTTCACAAATGCATCGTTCATTGTATTTTTTTACCTAGCACAATCAAATGCTGTAAACTTGTCATTTTTGGTTCCGTGTTCACCTGACATTCATAAGATCCTTCATCTTTCTTCTGTACGGAGCTTAGTTTCAGTATCCACGAATTCAGTAGCTTTCCCTCACGAAGGAGAGAAACTCTAGGGTCGCTTGTGTAAATATGATTTCCAGATGTCAGGATGTGCAGATCCCTTTTCCGAATCCAGGATACCTATGTGTACCGTAAGTAAGAAGCATTGTAACTTTGTAACATTTATAAAATGTATCGAATAAAATACTATACAAAACAAAACACTAGCGGTTTTCACCACGTTACTTTCATACTTCATAAGCTCTTTTCTGTAAAACAATGAAAAGCCAATCGCCTTATACATGAACCAGCACTTTTAGCCCAGTTTTAAAACAGAGGTCGACTTTTGATGACAAACATTTTAGCCCAGGGTTCTTCAGAACTTTTAAAAGTTTGTTACCGTCAACAGTAGTTTGTTAAGCCGCACTACTTAACACCACAGCACAACTGGGTTTAACTTTCTATAGTTAAGTGACAGCCTGAAAGAATTTACAGAATTTATAAAGTTTGTGCTCTGTTGGTATTAGCATTAAACTTATGACAGTTTCACGGGAATTTGACTAGACCTTTTCACTTCCTGTCTGTCATGCATGTACCTATATGTCATAATCTCATTATGCAAAAAGTTGTTTCGCATTCATGGGATGTGTGCTACAATGATGCTTGCTTGCTTAAAACATCCCCGTCAACATTTTCTCGGTTTTATACACAAGCTTCAGTATGTAACAATGCATTTTCAATAGAACTGCTTCAATCATCATTCGTTTTAGTAACTTTAATTGGAAGATAAGCTTTCTTTCAAGCAGGAATTTTTGTATTGTTTTGTTACTACCTATTTCAGTTCATGATTTTTCTTTTCATGATGAAAATTTGTCCAGACTGCAGATTTTTACATCATCACAAACAGCCGAGCCTCGAGGCACTATCAATCAACAAAACGGTATGAAAACTGTCTGACACTTTAGTGATCATATCAAAATTATATGAGTGAGGAAAAGAACATGGAGAAAGTCAAAATAAAGGCTTTTGATTTTTCATCTTTTTCCTGTGTCCTAGCCCGAGTTGGCATTAGACTTATGAACATGCATTTCCACGTCGCAAAGATCTGTGTTGATTACAAATGAGAAAGTGTGATGTGTTCATGAATCATGATAACTATAGATATAGCATTTGTATTACCAATTTGGTAAGGTAAACGTTACCAAACTTTCCTTGGACCTTACATAAAGTCAAAAGTCATATGAAACATCTAATACAATAGATGCTACTTCCGTGAATTAAGGTGGACATAATATGAAAGTTTCTAAGTATTACATTTCTTCAAAATAGACCATTCGTCCCTCAATCAACAACATCATGAAGTTAGGAAACTCTATGATCTTATTGGAGAGTCGATTTTCCCAATAAAATGTAAGTGCATCTGGGAAACCTAATCGAGTCGATGAACGGATGGGAGGAAGGACATGACCGGAGGGGAGAAATAAAAAAAGGGAATGAGAAACGCATAGCTTGAGGGCGATTGAGAGACGTGAGTACATTTAATAAGGAAACACATTTCCTGTAGTAAACAAAGGAAAGCTACGTATGGCATACAAACTTTATCCTAAATTTTACGTAACGTCAGTACCATAAAGTACGCAAGAAAAACATACTTATCGTACAGAGCTGCCTACATTTATGTATTTGTCGTTAGCAGGAATTAATTATACTTTGGAATATCGAAGTTTTCAAAGGTTTGCTTTATTAATGTTTTAGGACACAACATAGACAATGTTCTCTCATTTCTACGTAATTTTTGTTTACAGCGATAATCATGCACCCATGCATGCTGAATCGATATCTTCTCTTCTCCGTATTCGTTTAACGTTTCAAATTTATGTCTTTCAATTATTTCGGTTTTTTTTATGTTTAAGTTTTTGCAATTTCTTTTTCTTGTATTTCATAGTAATTTAATTTCATAAAACGCTTCTAGCTTAGTACGTTTTTCTAAAAACAGAAGATTATAAACTTTATCAACAAGATTTCCTCTTTTTCTGAGACTTTAGCTTTTAAATTTCCGAGAAACTTTTTGAGTTATTAAAGATTGTTATTTAGATAAAAATTGTTCTTATGAGGTATTATTAAATATACTGCGTATTTGCGCAACGCAAGTTCATCGAAAGAATTGATTTAAATACTTTATGTATGTGGGTTTTTTTCATCATGAAGTTCAGATCACATTTCAGTAATATGTATCATACATGTACATGAGCATATAAAATAAAACCTTTTTTGTAATTTCTTCAAAATATGTATTCAGTTTCAGCCAACAAGTTTTGTTTCCGGGATATATAAAATGACAAATTGTTGATGAAAATGTGAAAGTATAAACTCAAAATTGGAGAACTTATATTGCCTCCTTCTATGCCAAATGCCCAACATCGTCACAACCAAAATACAATTTTCGACACAAGATTGGAAAATTTGCTTCTCTCGGAAATGATCAAAATGAAGTTATAATTTGGCATTTCTCTGAATTCCATCCATTGTAATTTGATGATTGTTGATGCGGTCAAAAGTAGGGATCAATCCAGGCCACTTGCACATTATCTTGTGACTTCATGGGTAGCGAAATGGGAGCACGTATTCAACCGAGAGAGAAATAGCTTTAGCCTATTTTAGGCGAAAATTTCAGCATTATTATCGCTCTCTCGCCATCATCTACATATTGTACTTTATTGCCAACTGTGAACTTTACAATGTGCAATCACCATTTTTTCTTGCCACACAACATACATCACATCTTTCTCAAAGTATTTTTTTCTAGTGGCATAGAATGTTGATGATGAGGGTCGACACATTGGCCTCTGGTATGTTTTATATCATAGTCGGCGGGTCTGGCTTGGCCCACTACAAACACAGCACATCAAAAGACGAGGATGATAATATTGCAAAAAAAATGATGATGACGATGATAAAATTGTTAGCAAAAATGGTGGTTGTTTAAACCATTCTATTCACCAAAATGCCATATTGCACATTTTTTAGAAAGCAAAGCCCTGCACATGGACATTCTTATGTCCTCATTTCGCCGTATATTATATGGGCACATAATATAATAATATTGCACATTGTGCCGTTCTCTGCGACATAGCACATGTGCTGCTTCTCCTCTTGCTTCTGTGACTTTCTAGTGTGGTGGCAGTAGCAGCAGGAAAGCAGATCCTCTTTTGTAAAAAAAAAAATGAAAGCCTGAAAAACATGGAATGAAAATCCGTCAGAGTCAAGTCAATTTCTCTCCTTCATAACTCTCTCAAAACTTTTCACCAAGCTCATATATTTTAGTACAAAAAATGGAATAAATTGGGACAGAATCCAACCAAGGCGAAAAAGTGAGAGAGATGGATAGGAGAAAAAAGTGAAAATTTCTGCCACACAATACAAATGCTGGATAGTCTGTTTCCAGAAACAGTTTTAACACAGCATTACTCACTACTACCCACTGTTCTTGTCCAGAGATGTGTAAAAGGCGTATGCACAAAAACGTGAACCTATGTCACATTAAAATGTAGGTTTTGTAAGATATATTTTTTGGTTCTTGAACAATGATAGGATAACCTTCGTCATATTCGGTGCTAGTACTGAGCAATGCATTTTCCCTTTGAAATTGTGTTAAATCAGCAAAGTCGCCAGGTTCAAAATATAAAATTTCTCGCTCACATGTTGTATAGGCACTTGTGCAATACCTCATACATCTTTAGTTTCCTCTCAGGCCCTCGTGGTCTGGTCCGCAGTTTCGATGAAATATGTCCAAGTGGTTGTATACACATAAAGAATGGAATCCGTAGATATTGTACGACCTGCTTTTGCGTAACTTGATGAGGTAACATACATCATCCCATCCTCTTGCTATGTATCTTGTGAGAGCTAACAAACCATTCATAATACTCAGCCAGAGGAAATAAAAACCTTAAGGTAATTTGTGGATGCATATTTTTGTGTAATAATGAATAAGGTTGCATTTTCATTTATTTACAAGTAAATGCAAAGTAGATTTTGCAATGATCAGTATTTTATGTAGAGCACAAAATAGTAATGCTGCAAGTGTATTTCTCAGTACACACGCATTTCTACAAACCATGAGAAAATTTAGTCAAGAGGAGAATTTAAAGAAAATGTACATAATATGAAGAGAGAAGCAGCAAAATTGGATAGATGGATTACCAGCCAGCCACCACCGCAAGGAGAGAACTCAAAGCCCCTTGGTGTTGCAAAAAGGAATATCCGACAAGAAGACTAAGCTTTGAGGGTACAAACCACCTCCATACACTGTACTTTATCAGACTAAAGAAAAAAATGGCATCGCCACAAAGAAATATGTACAGTTAGGCAGACAGAGTCGTCCCAGCACCTTCAAGTATAATAGTGTGTTGTACTCGACAAATTCTGTCGATTTGTGGGAGTACATGCACGACTATGTATGTCTAACCGAACAAGACGAAGGAAGAAGAGGAGAGAAGACTCTGGTACAACTTTAGCAAACTAAAGAAAAAAATGTGACTTTTTCTTGCTTTCTTTCTCCCTCTCTTGAGGAAGGAAAATGAAAGGGGAGAAAGCACTGGTATTATCTGCTCACTTTGATAAATTTATGGTCTCAATAATATTGAGCTGTGTTGGTCTTTCCTTTTTTCCGCGCATATCCTGTGCGCTCTACCACACCACAAGGTTTATGCTCATATGCGATCTCTGAGCACAGTTATTTCGATCTAATGTAAGCAAACTTTTGGCTCAATATAGATTTTTTAGTAGTAAAGATGTAACTTTTAGTGAAACAATATACCTAATATAGTGTGAGTACTTGTCCAATAACAATAACGAAAGGTAAGAAGACTGTATATGCAGCAAAATGTATTTTGGATCTTGTCGATATTATTGTTATATTGTGAGCAAGAGTCACTCTATTCCATCCAATGTCTTATAATAACAATATATGCATTAGTGGATGCACAACATCATAATATCAATAGGATATTATGGTAGTCGAAGAATGAAAAGAGTTGATCAAGAGCAAAGAAAAAAGGAACAGGAAAGAAGAGAGAAAAGAGTGAAAACATAAGAAAACGAGGGTTTACTTAACTGCCTGCTTCTTACATTCCCACAGGCTGTAGATATCCTCTTTTTGCTCTTCTTTTTTTGTATGCTCTACTCTCATAGAATAAGTTTTTTTTGCGGCCTGAGGATTTCCATGAAAATATACTTGAATGCATGTGGGTAAATACGTACTCAAGTGAGTTGTGCTGCTTATTAAGTGTGTGAATATACATGTATATAGGTACTAAACAATCTTTTAACTTGTGTATAGGAAACCGAAGACTCTTTTGTTATTACTTGCACTAATATGCTTTTTCTCTACTTTGTATATTGGTTAGTTCTAGTCATTCTGAGCGAAATATATATGCACAATTATATTTTCATATTCGAAACCTAGATAAAATTGCAAGTTGAATCTCTTTTCAATTCCACTCGTTTCATGTTCTCTCACAGTGTTCCTCCATACTGGTTTATACGATATGTATACTATGTAGGTTTGATCCCTTCTACTTTCTCTCTGATCGTTACTCTTCCGTTTTTTGCTGCACATACACACAGCTTACGTCGCTCGTTTTTTATTGCGAAAAAATCTTCTTTCATCCTGTACAGTGTTGTGAGAGCAATACGGTTGATAGCATAATGGTTTATACACGTTTTGGTGCGATATATGATACTTGAGTGAGTGAGCATAAGGATGGCACACACGGTTGGCTGACTTATTCAAGTGAGTGAGTGACTGGATGAATGAATGAAATGCGGAAACGTCTGGTGTTACTTTCTTTTTTACAGACAGCATTATGGTCACGTCAGGAGGATGTGAAATGTGGAACGTTCTTCGTTGCATTTATGTATTTCTTTAGAGAAGAGAGAGAGAGTGCCGTTGTTGTTGTAGGAAGTGTGTAAAGGGATTTTTTGTAATAGTAGAGATGTTACACGGCAAAAAAATATTCTCAATTTTACCATACACCATAAGCTTCCTTATGATTGTGTGGGGTATTTATGTGTGTGGGAAAGAATAAAGACAAAAAAAGAGGGTGACTGACTTGGCAAATCTTGAATGAAACGTTTCATGAATCTTTATGTATTTTTCTCTCTCTCCTTCACTTTCTTTTGCTTCATGATCCGACCGGAAAGCTAGTTTGATTTTTGGCCAGCTTAAAGGATAAACTCAATGGTCATTCACTTGTGCGGTTCACTTTTACGATTTTACATTTTTAGTTATTTTAAAGCAACCTTAACAGGCATTGTTTTGAATGAAGAAAACGTGTCGCCAAATTTTCGTTATTTTTAATATTTTACTATTTCTGGCATAGACAATTTTTGATGACTTCTTATGGTTACTTCATGTACTTCTTGAAATGTCGGGAGAAGAGACGAAGAGAGTATGAGAAAATCTACAACATAATGATAAGTAAACATTCAGTGCATTTTATCTCATGGAAAGTATATAGATTTGTCCTTCTAACCCACTTCTATTTCACCACAAAGAAAAGATTCCAGAGGTTTTATATTTGTTCTATTCTTTATGTTCAATAATAATTTTTACTAGGTACATGTTTGCAGGAGGAGCGGCACACTTTCTACCGATACTACCAGTGCATATATGTAGTCTGGACTTTTCCATCTCTCCCAGTTCGCCAGTCCATCCTAATACCCAAATGTGAGACTGAGGTCACGTTGAAATGAGTAAACGAATAAACCAACTTTTCCTGCGTTCTATCATAGAAGGTAAGTTGGCTAGGTGTAGGTCTATGTGTACCGGTAAAAAATAATATTGAAGATTGGGAATTTCGACCAAGTTACGACCTGTACATAAAACAGGGCCCAAAAGTGTAGAAAATATACGTGTAGCAAAAGGGAAGTCTAGAAAGAAAACTTTCTCTTCCCTTATTTGGCTTGTTATATAATTCACGAGACTTTTTAGTGTCCACACTCCGCACACATGCCACACTGCTCCTGCAAATGATGATCATGATGTCGGTGATCACATCACTGCAAAGAGAGACGAAAACTGATCAAGTGTATAGTAACTAACTGTATGGTGGTTTTCACTTATAGTGGTATATTATATTATCCTATTGTGAGTCCCTGATGATTCTTTTGGGCCTAGTTTCTCTACAAAAGAATATGGTGGGCTATTTAATATAGTCTGCTTCTCTATACCATTTTCTTGCTACTATTTACCTCCACACTTGGTCGTACTTTTGCCATCTTACTAAAAGAGTGTGTATCCGGGAAAATGTTCTTTCATAAATTAGTTTAACTGAAGAAGGTAAAGTCAATAGCAGGGAAAGCAATAAGTAAACGAAATCACTCTGGGATTCGAAGGAAGGAAGAGTGAGTGAAGAAAAAGAGAAAGAGAGGAAACAAAAAACGAGAAACTATTGTGCTAATGGACCACGACAAAGTTTACGATACTTTCACTGCGAGACATGCCTTGGGTTTGGCTCACTGAGCAAATTTCATTGCTAATTCGAACATGAAAACGCAGAGGACGTATGGACTGGTTGGGGAAAGAGAAAGAACCTTCAGTTTCAACGACACCGACAGCACATCAAATACGACATGGATATCTCCACATACAAGAGTTCTTTTTGTCAATGTTTTAATATTTTAGATGTGCTAAAATTACTTGTATGTATCAGTTATTGTCATTAATTGTACCTGTGCAATCAAAAGAACTCGCTACTTTTTCCATTGATAAACTTTTGCATCAATACAAAACATATACATTCATCTTTCTTTATGTCGATTATAGTGACAGCGAAATTTTATGTGCAAAGTGTCACTTCCATATTGTTCATAGATAATAAATTGGCAACTCTAATTATCGCAAAATTTTCTACTTTCATTGAGCTAAATCGTACCAACTGCTTCTTATAACTTGAAACATGAAAAACATGATTTCAGTAGCGATGAAACAAAAATACTTTCACTTCAATGCACAAATTATAATTGAGGACGTCAGACAAAAATAACAGGAGCATATGATAGTTGATTGTTGACCTGCTGACTTGTATATTAGTTTTTAGTCCTCATACTCTGTTTTTATTGTCAACATATTCCAATAATTTCTCTTCCAGAACGCTACACTTTATTACTTTGATATCCGCAAAAATGTGACAAACCATCAATTATCGCCGTTCTATTTTCCACTCACAAAACATGTTTTTGCATCAATAAAGTATACGTAATTCTTTCTGCTATGACTATTCAAGCATTAAAAATTTGTTTATCGAAAGAAAAGAAGGACAAGCGTGGTAATCAAATAAAACATTATTTCATCCAAAACAGAGGATGGAAGGCTCATTACGTGCTTTCTGAGAATAACAAAATTGAAAGTGAACTACGATGAGTGAGCATATAAAGGTGCGAAATACATTAAAAGAGTATGAAAAGGCCTTCGTTCCACTTTTTCTCTCCTTCGACGGTTTTCTAGAGGTAAAGTGAAAATACATACATAGTGATAATTATTATTATTATTGAAACTAACGTGAGAAGCATCTATGTACGTGGAGGAGAGTAAAAATAGGATATAATCGTACAGTTTATGTTCATAACATGTACATAATAATATGCGTTGATGCTCTATTAGTTCTATACTGGAATTATATATGTTTACAAAAAAATCTTGATAGAAGAATAGCTAAGGTATAAAGTAGATTTTCATGTTGACGCAATCAACCAGTTCCCGTATCGCTTCTCTCTCTCTCTTCTCTCGTCCCACCATCCCTTGTTCACAATTACCACAATACAATAATATCGTTCCTTCTTATTATTACCCTCGTCTTCTGCATCTCTCTCGCCTTGCTTGCTTTTCTCGCTGGGTTCTCTCCACCCAGTTGAAGGTCTGTCTCCCCGTGTTTGTGTGTTGAGTTGAGGTTTGAGAAAAATGGACATAATTAGATCCTACTGTAATGGTCTGCGGTCGTGCTTGCTCCAGCTGCAGCTATTCCACTACACTGGTTCTCACTTTCCCCCGGGTTTCCCATCTCACTCGACTTGACTCACAGAGAGAAAAACAAGGAAAACGCTACTGTCGAAATTCTACGGAGCCTGGTAAATGGCTCTTTTTGCATTTACTACACAATAATATATTGCTCCATTTTCTCTTCCCAGGCTTTTGATAGCCTACTTTCTATATAGACGAATACGAACAATCGAATGGGTATAACAATTGCAAGCACTATAGCAAGCATAAAATAATATAAAATATACTGAGCTGTAATGTTGGTGAATCCTACATGGTCTTTATAACAAGTTGCAGTTTTTTCCTTTTTCTGGAGTAAAAAAAATAACCTGTATCACAGTGCCAGCATGCCAGACGATTAATATAGGTATTAAATCAGTATCATTCCAATTTGGTGTCTAAATATTATACTTGAAGAATGTATAAAAGATAGAAAATACACAGTAGCGTCCCTTGGTATGTTCTCACTTTAGCTGCGTGAGATCCCAAAACCGGATTTCTCTCATTTCATCCAATTTCCTATATGGCCCCTCGTTCTCAACCTATTTCTCTTTCTCTTGTATGTGCTTTTTGATAATAGTTGCTTTCCTATGTGGAACAGTAATTGACCTCACACGACTCACACGCATAATCAAATCAACCACTTGGAGGGTGAGGTATTGCGTGAAGATGTGTAAATACATATTTGCTCTTGTTTGTTTTCCCTTCTATATCCACATATTTTCATTCATAACGACAATTTTCATTTTTTATACATCAACCAAATTATATAGGATGATAATAGTTTTGTGCTCCCACAATAATAATGTTGTAATAATGGAAGTATGAAGGGATGAAAATTGCTTTTTTATAATGTGGCATAAAAAGCGCATTAAACATTAGAAAGATAAAGATTCGGGGAGCAGCGAGTGGCATCTCCATTCCAGAAAAAAATTATCGAGTAGACTACGCCAGACCAATTTAAATTGCCCCCTATACACAAAAGATCCAATTCTAGGCTGCATGCAGAAAATGATATTTACGATTATTATGTAGGTCTTGCTGAATCAAAGTAGGTTTTACCCTTTCACTGTATTTATAACTTACTGTTAATTTTCTTTAGAGCCGACCCTGGATGCTGGATGGAAATTCACTTGCGCATACCGAATATACGAATTCGTAGAATTTTTTTCTGACGCAGAGAGCACTTTTCTTTTACTCTCTGATATTTATGCATAATGACATCTGATCCGATTATTTATTTTACAAAGTTACCACCACCAACATTTCTAAATAAAATTAACAAGTAAATTTCACTCAATCTGGAAGGAAAATCAATCTATTTCTTGCATGTGGCGATGTGGCGATCATGATTTTCTGTTGATGATGTGCTCGGGCTCGGCTGAAAGAAGATCATTAGAGTACCTCACTCATTTCATCTTCCCGAGTCTCAACTTTCGCATGGCCTGTGTGAACCGCAGCATCGTCAGGTCTCGCCAAAAACCTTCCTCGTAAATTTCCCACGACAAAGCATTTAAGGATATTATCTATACTTGTATGTCTGCATTAATATCCCTGCTGGTGATTATGAATGTGGCTTGGTTTTTGTAGAGAAGCGGCCTTAAGATCACAGGCATTCCTATCCTTTGTTACTTCAAAAGCTCAAGTCCATCATCGCCATCAAATTTGATACTGCAATAGTGCAGTGGTTCTATTATATGCGTCGTAGTAAGTATTCCTCCGAAAAATTAAGTGGGTAACCCACTAATAAAGTAATCCATAATAGAACAGCCATCCCATAATAATCCCTGGACAGCAAATTAGATTCTGTGTAAACTAATATAATCATATAAAGCGTGTGCTGATTTCAACCGAACATGTGACCGTGTTCATTAATGTGTGCCTCCAGCTATTATTATTGTTTCGCATTGAGCTCTGCCGCTGGATACATCAACATCAATAATATCTCCATCACATATTCGCCCCATTTACCCGTCTACGCAATTAATTCTACGATCAACAAAATCTCTACCCGTCCAAGGACAAACGATCGCAGGTAGTAACCTCGTGATAGTATAGTGGCAAGCTCCAGTATCCCGGTAAGATTTTAATTGAAATATCAATGGCATCTGTCAGCTCTCATTGATGATTCCATTTTCCCCCTTTGTAGTGCGGATCATGATTAATGACTTGTACCAGTACCAGCATCAGAAATCGTTGCAGTAAATGAGAGCACAGCATTTTTATAATCACAAACCCACGTAATAATAATTCATATAGTTCCTATATAATAATATGTAAATAATAATCAGAATTAGGTTCTATTTTAGTTCAAGAAAGGTCACTTTTCTAAAGTTGGGTTTCCAACCCACGTGGTTCCCTCCTCCATCCAAAATATAATGCCTATATTATGTATATGTTTGGAAAAGCAAATTAATGAATCACGAAGTTCAGCATGAAAAGTATGTAGACTACATCCGTAAGTGGAGGCTCGCCTCGATTTTCCACTGGTAGAAAACTTGCAACACACACTTTTTGATACGCTCGCCTTTCACTCATTATCGAATAAGAAAATCATCTCTTTCAATACTCTGAAAAATTTATTAATTAAGCTCATCAGTACATCATCCATCTATCCATTCACACAGAACCCAACACTTTCACTCTCCTCGTCATGCAAGTAATTAATTTTATTATTTGCCTCTCTCGTCGTACAAGGCTAATATTTTCGTTACAAAAGTTTAACATTACTGAGTACATCGATTATACAATATGGTATCGTATATCACGGTAAAATTAAGAATATTAAAATTTTCAGTAGAAGATGCCGTTTCGATACCTTTTTTGAAATTCTTCAAGAAACTCGGTCAGCACTCAACATCCATGATTGTGAAAAAACGGAACTTTGCAGAAATATTCATGTACGCTATCTTTACTCTTCTTTCATAACCATTCATCATAAAAGCAATGTTCATATAAAGTTACGAATTGAAATCGCATTAGGTCCGGAGGGAAAATAGATAAATAACATTTCTGCATTATCGTAACAGTAACAGACAACGTGAGTAATATGAACTTGTTGGACCGACAATCCTTCGACAATAATCCATTCCATAAAATCAATGCAAAAATGGAACATGTGAAAATCCTCTTAAGGGTACTAATTATAAGCTCCATTATTATGCTGGACACAATAAAAAATGGTTAATAATATATTCTAAATGTTGCGACGAGCTAAGCAATCTACCAACGACGATTTCGTTGACTGGCGTGAGTGTGTAAGGGTTGATTTATGAAGTGCTCATTTCAACACCACGTTGCGCTAAATTAAAAAATAAACTTTACGCAACAGTAAAAGTATTTTTTGCACCATATCGTCCTAGATACCATCATGATCATCATCCATTTATAACGTTTCTTTCCCTCTGCATGTGAAGAAAAAAGTAATTTTCGTGCAGTAACAAAGTTTTTCCCACTTTTCTGTACAGTTTTTATGGATTCAACACACACATAAACTTGCTTTCCATCGTAAAATGAGACAGTTTCAAATATTCTCCACTTTACTATTTTTTCCTTTAGTTTCAGTAGAAAATCTGGTTGCAATTTTCAGGGCCACTGAAACAAGCAGTAGCAGAAAAGAAGAATGATGGAACAACATACCATCAAGTGAGTGAGCACCCAGAAACGCTTTGTTTAATGTGATATTATGGTAGTGCTACTCTGCTAGATGCTAAAGAGACGAGAGAGTTTTTTTTTAGCAAAGAGCTTAGTGGAGAGAGAGTAACGAGAATCATACGAATCACTTCTCCTAAATTAGCAGTATAAATTCAAGCCGGCTTTTTTCTCTTTAAAGATGCTAATGACAGTCGACAAATGAGCTGCTTGCTAATGCCGCTTTAACTACGTGTAAGTGTGCTCTCTCAGCTTTGAGCTGGAAAGCTCGTGTGTGTATATGTATGAATGCGAGATTGTTGGTTTTTCAGGTACGTGGATATAGAGAATGAAATGATGAGATACATTTTGGTGCATATGTTTGCAAAGAAAAAAAGGGGAAATGTAAAATCACAAATAAACCGGAACCTCAGTAGAGCTCATCATCATTGTATCATATGATGATAATCATCATGCAATCACTTCAACTATCTGCTTCATTCTCTCTCTTTTGGTGATGCGATGCACCTTCTCATTCCAGTGTTTCCGCCTGGTTGCTATAATATGTAGTTTGGGAAATGAATGTATTTGACAAATTCTACAACCTAATCGAAAACAAATGTTGACTTCAACATAATGTTTGGTACTCGACTATGAAAAATGTGTATTTATTTGGATGAAAAAGTGATATGAATATGTGTACAAATAACAACAACTCCATCTATAAAATTAAAGCTACTTATCCAGCGGAAACTTGGTTTGGTTTAATTTTTCCAAGTCACCAACAAAAACGCTTTTGCCTTCATCACTCAATTACTGTGAATACTCCGATGGTGATGCTCTGATTATGAACCAAAATATTATGCTCGTAGCTATTTTTAGTATATCCATAATTTCTTTTTAAAGAATTGCATCAAAAGTTGAACATTATGCAGCAGCAAGCGAAGTGCAAGAATGCATTATTTCATGCCAAAAATAGCTGCAAAATGGAATTTCTTTGGAATATCATGCATGGTTCAAAAAATAAAATAGTTAAACGAACCAGAAATCATCCCCTAAAACATATGTATATTACTAATAAATATGTCAACAATGTGCCTCTAAAAACATCTTTGGCCAAAAAAGGGGAAAATTACTAGAACCCTATTCACTCATCGTATATTTGGTAAAAACTTTTCAGACAAATCATAACAACGTCTCTGCTATAACCAAACCATCTTTGCGTGGGGACTGGGACAGCCAAACTACCAAGTACGTTATTGCAGTACGGTTGACGATCGTATATTTAGACTTTAGTATCGCTTCATAGTTCACCACCTTTCCTGGAAAATCACGGTAATCATCAGTGTAATCATTAGACGCGACGCGACCAAACCATGTTTTCCATTTCAGTTTACCATAATAACGAAGTCAGTTTACATTCACATTTCTACAAAACAATAATATTATTACTTTGTGGCTGTCTGTCTGTGGATCTTTATGATTCTGTCTGTGTAACAGCTCACGTGCTTTGGTATATATATGGCTCAAGTAACATGAGTACCAGGTAAAATGTTTTTATATCATACACACGCGTGGGGTTAAGATATATCAAGGAAAAGAGAAGAGGAAACCGCGCCCTCGTTTTAAAGGCCACAACAGTGAGCCAATTTCCATTTAAAATAGTGAGGTCATAATAATTACCGTTTCAAAGTACATCATCGAGCACAGATGGAAAATTAGTCAAAATATATCGTGTGCACACGCAAACATTCATGAAGATAAATGAGATGAGTTAATGCTAAATGGGATGCATTTTTTTCAATGTGCCTTACCGTCTTATCACCCAGATGCTTCACAACACACGGTAGATAAGCGGTCTGACCGACAAACACAGTTGTGTTGTACTTGACAGATTCAATGTATGGGGTGACTGTCATCTCTACT
>JAQIXX010000331.1:0-66705 GCA_034700605.1 Willowsia nigromaculata | reverse complement strand
CCTCAATTACTCGCCTCTCCCAAATACACCGTCAAAAACTGTATTCCTTAAACTACCTCATGTATGACAGTGCATATCTGCCTAAGTATTCGGGCGATTCGACATAGATTCTGTGCATTGCCTTAAAAAGCGTAAATTGGCTTTTGCAAGTGTGTACTGACAGTAGAAATGTAAAATGCTTACCAACTCATACAATATGTATACAAAGAAGATCCCAAAAAATTAACGAAGTTCTTCAGAAGCCTCCCTCAATTACTCGCCTCCCCCAAATAGACGTCTACGGCCTACAGACTCGAAAATCGATGATTGCTCTTAGACGCCCGGCGTCTAATTGCGAATTTACGGTAATTATATTATGGTTGTAGAAAAATGAACTGCACGAGTTTTGATACGGTAAGCTCACAGTTCCATAATAACCATAAAACATACATAAATATTCATTGATGCTGTCGGTTGCTGACTTTACAATATATCTACATATCAATTTAAAGCTTAGAGCTAAATTTATCATTTTTATGTGTGGATAGCTTTTAGAAATTAGGTAACTCGCCACTTTATTTTCTATTTCATGTCTCACTTTCATTTTCCAGATCAGCATATTTTTAGTAGGCCTTTTAGACAATTTATTCTATTCTAAAAAAAGTGCGTAACGTGTGTGGACAGTGAATTTTACGTGAAAATGCATGGAAGTCGTGTTGTTTTGATCTTAACAGAAATTTTTACACTTACATTGGGACTAATATTATTAATATTTCATGTTTCCGCTGCCCTTATTTTCTTGCCGATTTTCCTGTATAGATTTGTGATATGCAAATTCAGTCACATATTGAACCCCAAGCTGGGGAAAATGATCACAGCACGTGGCCAATTTTTAGCGTCTGAAAATTTCACCGATAAAACCAAGTCCCCCAGAGCTGCAGTTATAATTTCATTGATTCTCAAAGGTCATCAAGATTTAGAAGAAACCAGACGATTAGTGAATCTCAAACTCCTGAACGCAAAAGAGTCGGAAAATAAAGAAGAGCCAAAATATCCAGAGTTAAAACAATATGTCACTACTTGGCCATCTTGGTTTGGCTTTCAGTTTTGGAAACCAGAGGAAAATTTTGATATCAAGGCTCACGTGCAATTACACCAACCGAAATCTCAATTTGAAGATGATGATTTACGACAATGGATAGAGACTTTGGTGAATGAGCCTTTCGAAGCGGAAATGAGTCCTTGGAAAATGTACGTTACCAACAATTTTGTAGATCCTAACATCAGCAGTGAAGAAATGACATTGTTCACTGTAAAAGCACATCATTCTTTGTCTGACGGCTACGGATGGTTGTACACCCTCGTTGAAGACTTGGGCAGTGGGATTCCAGTGGTGCCTAGGCCAAACTTTGTGATTAGAACAACTTGGAAGCAAAAACTCTTGTATCAATTAACGTTCCCCATACAATCAATCTACGAGCTTTCAAAATTTCTTTTTATGACACTGCATAATCATCCTTGGAAAATCACAGACGAGAAGAAAGCATGGAAGCAACTTTATTGGAAATCTCCAATAATCCGGATTCAAAAAATTAAAGCAATTAAACAGAGATTTGGAGTAACTTTTGGAAGCGTGATACATTCAGCATGCACTGCAGCAAGTCGGAGAAGCTTGCTTAGTTGGAATGTTGAAGAAATCAATGAAAACAAATGTATCATGAATGGTGGAAAAAACACTGATATTGGATCATTACCTTCCGCTATTATATTGCCGTTGCCCAATCATCCCAAAAGGCTCCGGAATCATTGGTGAGATACAGCTTCTTTCGTCTTAATAAAAACAACAAATGATAGTCTGTCTGTGCCATTTATATATAATTATTTTCTTTAATATATATGTGTGACTAGCACTGGAATTTACATCAATCTTCCTACAGAGCATTCTGATCCCATTGTAAGGCTGATGGAATGTGAAAGAAGGTTGCAAAAATCCAAAAATTCACCAAAACTATTTTATGGGACAGTTATACCTGTAATCTCTGGAAGTTTGACTACAGGGCTGGCAAAGATTTTAGGAAGAAATCGACAGCTACCTGTCGGAATATCAAACTTTCCCTTGAGCGCATCGACAAAATATCAAACCGTAGACAAAGTATTGTTGCATGCAACAATAGGAGCAGGTGCCCAAGTTGGGGTGGCAGGTATGCGAAAATAGTTTGTAGTTGGCTCTTTTGAATGTAAAATGTTCAGTGAAGTTACTATTTTCATATGTTCCAGGAGTAAACTTCCAAGCGTATACATACAACGAAGGAATTCAATTCGCTGTGACAGCTGAAAATTCAATAATGTCTCATGAAGATTTGAAAACATTGATGCATGTGTTAGTTGAAGAGATAGAGACTTTGTACGCGTTGAGTTTGGCAGCATAGCGGAACCATATCAATGTGACATGGAGCAGGTGTCATCAAGATCCTTTCTCCCGGAAACGTTCAACAGACTCACACAATAGTTGAGATAAAAACCAATTGAATATTGATTTTGTAATTTTAGTAGCAGAGGATTCAAAAACTTATACAAAAATTGCATATAAAACCATTTGTAAATTTGGAAGAGAACGCTCTTTTTGCACCATTCATATACTTGCCAACACTTAGATATATTTCCGGTAAGATGTGTGATATGTGTCAAATGTTTAATGCTTTTAGGAGCATGTGATTAAAGCAAAAATATAAATGAATATTATCTAAAACAATATTTTATTGGACAACAAACTTTTTTCTTATTTTATCTTATAGTACATATTCTACATTAAAACATCTTCACTCACACATTCATTTCCAAATGTTCAAGCAGTCAAACTACCATACCCCAGAGGAAGCACCTTCCTTTGTATTTTTGTAAACTTCTTATATTCTTAAAACCCAGAAGCTCACATCTGATCTTATGTTTAAATGATAATTAATAATTATATATGATTTTGTTTTATAACATAATCAAAAATGCATAATCAAGATACATAATTTATATAAGTAAAAAAGGTGTACAAATTTATACTAGAGTTTCAACAATGACACATGACGAATACAAGAATTCACTAGCAGTAATCCGTAGGAGTAAGTTTTAAAACTAAAATGAATACGATAATTAAATTCTATACTTAAAACTACATCTGGCATCTATAATTTTGTATATTTGTTTCATCTAAATAAAAATTACAGCTAACGAAAATGTAACATTTCATTAATTACTACAACTCATATAACTAATGGACGAGTGATGCATAAGGAACAAAACAAAACTTAATATAGTATCATGGAAAAATATAATATTATGAACTTGCTCCAATACTTGAAACAAATTGGTGTCATAAATGCATCAACGAATTTGCTAACAAGATGTTACATGTTACATGTATGCCACATTGCTACGTAATACTTGAAATAACTCTAGTTTAAATAAAAGAATTCTAGCAATTAATTGGCTACTGGATTGGAAGGAAAACATTCACAATCAGTGTAAAAATAAAATTAAAAATAGGATACTGTACACACCTAATTATATTTACTCATGACATAATGTCTTCTATATTAAGCGTTCACAAAACAAGTCTCTCATATACAAAATTACAAAATATTTTCTCGTCGATACATGGTTAACAAATAAAAACTTTGTATTTGTGTTTCTATTGAACTTACACACAAATATTTTGACAATTTGTAATGTTGATTTATTGTGTGTGTAACTGTAACATATTTTTAATACTTTTGTTTACTCAATACATGCATTATCATTTGTCCAATTGCACATTCCTCCAACAGCATCAAAACTCAAGGACTTTGGACAAGCATACACCCAAGATCTAATACTACCATCGTTATTTTCATTAGCTGCACAGTGAACGAACTGTCGACAACTTACAGGATGTGGGAAGATCCCTTTGTCTAGACACTCAACCGAACCGTCCTTTCTCAATTTTATTTTTTCCGATAAAGGAACTACCGCTCTCGGACTCCATTTTGCATCCTCGAGAGAACCAAGACTGGAATTAATTTCGATGGATTTCTCCTTTTGATATGTTTGCTGTGACCTTCTATTGTTACTGCTACTACTAAAACTGTCATAGCTTCTGTCATAGTTAAATCGACGCCTATTGCTAGTACCATTATCTCCCTTTGCAGGAACTGCTTTTGTACTGATGACAGCGATGACATTGCTACTGTTATTGTTATTGTTTGTCCCATTATTACTGACAGTATTCGCAGAACCATTTCTTGTGTGTAAGTTCCTCTTTGTGAAACCCTTTTCTATTTGACCAGCTCCTGAAGATGCAGTCGCAAAATCTTGAGTACGAAGCCCTGTGCTTCGTTGGGTTTGAGATTTGTCCAAAAGGTCGTCGTGAGATGCCCCGTTTTTGGGTGTAGTGGAAGATGGAGTTTCCTCTTCATCTTCATCGTAATAATAATAATAGTATTCGGATTCATCTTCTTCTGACTTGTTCGCATCATTTTTCTCAGCATTTTCCACAATTCGGTGTGTGGTTGGTCTAGTCGTTGTAGTTGTCGTTGTGGTGGTTGTGGTCGTTGTTTTTGGTCTCGCTGTGGTGGTGGGTCTACTTCTCCTCCTGAAAATTATCGGTGTCGGGGTAGGTTTTCCAGATGGAGAGTCTGGAATGGAGTTGTCGGTTGATGTGCTGGTTGTAGTGGAGCGATATCGGGAACGAGAGCGTAATCTGGAGATATCATTTGGAGTGCTATTTGTGTTAACATCAATGCTCTTTTCAACGTTACGACTTCTGGAACGACTTCTCAAGGCTCGCTGGAATGGATCCGTCGCTCTATTGAGCACTTCATTTTCACGGCCCGTGACGCTACTGCTGATTTTCATACACAAGCATGAAATTTATGATCGAGTTGATGACATTTAGGAAGTAGATACTTGAGGATATAGGGTTAATACGTGTTTTGATGAGTTTCAACTTTTCAATGGACTTCAAAGGGGAATTCAAATATGTAAAACAACGGCATTATATGGTTTTAAGAAGGATGTTTCATTGACGTCATATAAATTTATGTACATCATGGAATCATACATGCTATCAACACACTTCAAAGCAGTATACAACATGGATACAAACCATGGGTTCTGAACTTATTTTTAGCAAAAGATAAGCCGATGATCTATAATTTTTAACTACTATGAATGCATGCACGAAACGAAACAAGCTATACAATATTTCATGATTAGAACATGCATCTCATTTGCAGGTAACGTTTTAGTAATTTTTACACAACAATATACATGCAAAAACCAGTCTTATGGATCATGCAAAATTATATAGGGTCGAGTAATAGTATAATCATTATTAATTCGTCTTACAAATTTAATTGTATTACTTTTACAGAAGAGCGTTTTTCATCACGCACATCTACGTAGACTACTTCAAGCAGAGAAAGTTTATTTTTAGCATAATATTTGATAAAATTAATAGAGGTACAAAATACTTTTTAAATAAGTCATCAAAAGCTAATCAACTTAATCACAAAAAGTAACTGAAAAGAGGTACTAACAACTAAAAGAAAACCAAAATGTAAAAATAATTATAATTTTATGTACTACGCATGAAAATGTCTCTTATAATTTGTCGTGGAAGGAGTTTTCCGTTTTGGTGTCAATTCATTGGAGTAAATAAATAAATAAGGATTGCGCAAAGGAAAGATAAATCACTGGAGCAGTAAATGGCCTTTGTTGGGAGTTGCATGTTGTGTCAATATGTACATTTAGTTAAAATTTGTGGCAGTAAGAATGTTATTGAAGTGTGTGTCTTTGTTATGGCTTTTCAATGTATCTTTTGTTGGGGTGTCACTTATTAATGACTGGTGGTGATCCGTCAGTGATATGATTAGTGTAATTGATGCTTTTTCTATGTTTTAAGTCCATTCTTGACTAGTTGTTTCGGATAATTTGCATTGTCCATAGTAAATAGTTGTATGTTCGTCTGAATCATCGTACAAGTGGAAGTTTCATGGCACCATCTAAAGGCATATTTTTACTTACCAAGGCATGGCCCAATTTATCATAGGCTATATAGGCTTGGTGTGTGGTGTGAATCCAATTTCGTGTGTTTTACACACAAAAAATGATATTGTTACATCCGAGCAGCATTAGTGTTATGTTACGATTTTTCTTTTCATGGAATTTTTATTTCATTTATTTAACTGCATGTGAAATATTATGTTGCGTTAATTCACTCAGGAAGCTAGATGTGATTTTTGCCGCAGAGCGTATACGTTACAAATGTAAAAATAGGTAAATGTGTTGGCGGAGTTGCTACATAATAATTAGTAAATAACATTAACAAAGTCAGTCAAGCGCAGCCGCAAAAAATAACTACAAGTATTATTATATAACTAGGGATAAGTATATTATGTCAGCATTCGTCATACAAGCAAACGAGTCATCACCAAACAGGCACTGATTGTCGCAAATTGTACCCTCCACAACCTACAAAAAGTCAACAAAAAGCCAGAATAGGAGAATTGAGCAACCTTTTTTTAGTAATTTTAGTGTAGGCGATACAAATACAGAAAAAGGATTTTAAAAGGACATCTAGACAAACTTTTCAAAATATTTGAAGTCAGGTAGTATTTACAAAATTATGTTCAAAGGAAAGGGAAAAGTGGGCCCACCAAAAATGAAATAAATAAAACTAAAATTGTATCCCTTTTACATATATAGTAAATCACCGTAAATGTATCACATCGTACGAACGTAAAATAATGTCTCAATATGTCACTCATTTTTACACGTTTTTTGCAAGTAAATAAAATTGTATTTAATTCAGTAAAAATGTAAAAACAATAGTTATAGTATGTATAATAAAGTCATGTAAGGTAAATAGGTAAAGTCGATTTTATATTATGTTCCTGTTCTTGATTTTTATGGAATTTAAAAGCATAATAATTTATACAGCGTGGTATTTTTGTTTTTAGGACATCGAAACAAATTAGACATTTAGCAAAATTAAAATTTCATATCAGCAAATACAAAGCTTTCTCTCTCCCCAAATTACAACATTTTATAGTACATTTTGGGTCGGGTTTTGCCGTTGTTGTAACTGAATGTGATTATGGATTGAAAAGTTACTCCTGGGGTAATATGAAATTCATCTTCCAATTCAGGGATAGTAAACTCAAAATAAATTGAGAGTTGAAATCAACATTTTTAAAACCTAAACTTTCAGCATTTGTGGAATGGGATATTTTGGAATGTAAATGTGTCGCTGTAAATTACTGTTTGTGCATGGATTGGATTAGGTATATGTGAAAATATTATCAGCTATGTAAAAATAGTTATGATTTATGGATGCAAAAATAGGGGAAGAAAAAAATCATGAATTAATAGTTGTATGCATTTATGATTCACCTCTCATCCTTGGATGATTGGGAGCTCACTGGATCTGGAATAGGTGTAGATGTTTGCGATCTGCCTCTAGTGGAGAAGAGGTTTCTTCTATTTCCAACAGTGAAATTCCTTGCTTTTCTTGTGCTTGTTGTTGTAGGATCTTCTTGATCAGTGGCTGTAGTGTCAGCAGCCGTCACAACCGTTGTTTGAAAGGTAGATGTAGCCCGAGATGATGTGCCCCTTGTTCTCGTTGTAAATCCATTTGGCTTTCTTGTAGGTATCCTAAGCCTTGGTTTGGATGTTGTTGACTCTTCTTCAACGGTTGTTGGGGCTGCTGACTCAGTCGTGGAGGTCGACACACTTGATGTTGATGATATAGATGTGCTAACGAAAGGAGTAGTTTCAGAGGGAGAGCCAGTCTCCTCAACGATAGAGCCATCCTCATCATCATCAGCTTCCTCTTCGCTTTCTCCTATTTCTGCGGAAATCTGGAAAGTAAGAGAAAACACTCAATAGACACTTTCCACTGAACTTTGGCACAGTTTTGACTATTATATGTATATGATAACAAAACAAAACAAAAAGCAAACATGTAAAAGTGTGCGTCTTCTTAAAATTCAGTAAGCCTCATTTGTATTTCTTAAAAGTTTGCACAGTTCTTACAAGAAAATTTTCCACATTATAAACTGAAACTTTGTCAGCGGCTGTTTTCATGCATACATGTTCAAAGTTTCACAATCAACAAAATTACCTTCATGTAAAACATCCCCGTACAGCATACATAGATGGGAGATGAGAACTGAATGAACAGAATGTTACTTCTTTCTGATACAAGAAACTTTTCAGAACTACGAAAGTAAAATACAAGCAGTGTTTTCTTTGAATACTAACTTCCAATAAGTTTAGCTGCATAAGAAAATTGTGCAAGAAACGTAAAAGTGCATTGTTTTAAGAGAAAACGTGATATTCGCCTACGACATTTTCATTTTCTTCTTCCAATATCTTCATTTTCTTGTGTTAAATAAACGTTAATTACCTATGCCTAAATATTTCTATTAAAAATATTTACCTGCGAACATCATCTACTAGAAAAGATGAAAAGTATGCTACTAAACAAAGAGTTGTGTTGTAGCACATGAATTGATCTTACGCTATGATTTCGTACAGAACGCCCACATGTAGATGATATAATGGTCTTTTTGTATAAATGAATGCATGTAAATAGTACAAGAACAAACTTTGGAAAATGCTGAAATGTTATGTAAATCTTACCTCTTCACTTTCATTGTCCGTTTCTACCACCTTCTTCTCCGCAGCCTCAACTGCTTTCACATTCCTTTTTGGACTCTCTGTCGCTGTGGATCGTCCACGGGTAAGTTGGACATACCTAATGAGCAATAATTTGTACCATATCGTAGAAGTTGCTTTTTGGCTTGGTTAGTGGTTAAAATCACAGAGGTTTCCAATTTGCCAGTTTCACGAATTTACCATTAGTAAATCCCAAACATTGAATGCATCAATAATTTCTAGCGATAAAAAGTTATATAAAATCTTGAACAAATGAACCGTGACACGTTACTGTTAATTCGAGAAAAAAGTTTTATACACAACAAATCATTAGCAAAAATACTGTATTTACAAGGGTTTCATAAAAGACATTTATCAAACTACATTATAGGAAAGTGCATGCATGAAGTATAAACTATTTTAATTGGCCATTCCAGCTATACTATGACGAGAAAGCAAAAAAAAGATAAAATTTTGATGATATGTACATAAAAACAAAGCTGGAGACTCCATAACATTCAGGATCTTTCATTCAAAACTTCAAACCACATCGTTAAAATGTTTAGTCATTAATAGATACATTTTTTACAACTGTGCGACATACCTGAGCCGACTGCTTTGAGAGCTTATTGTGCCCGTATCACTGGTGGAATCATCCACCCCCACCGTCTCCCCAACTTCTGCAATGCTAGTTCCAGCAACGCGAGCATAGGGTCGGCTAATTGTAACATAGCGATTACTGCTTTTGTCAGCATTATCATTATTACTATTAGTGCTACTGGTAGGACTACTATTTAAAAGTCGGGCTACAAATAACGATGCTCTATTATTAACATTTTTATTGCTATTCCTATTCTCATCAGCGCTACCCTCATCACCATTATTATTACTGTCAGATGCGTCAGGCAGTATAAAAGCGTCATCATTACTATACCTCACAACAACGGAAGTTTCTGTACTACTTGAAGCTACCGTACTTGGTCTAGAATAGGTGTTCCGAGCTGTATTTGAGGTTGTGCTAGGGGCAGGGGTGTTGGTGTTTGAACTAGTACTACTACCGCTACTACTACTACTGTCACGGTTCTTGTTTCGTGAAAGAGTCACATACTTTTGTCTCAAAGGAGTGGAAGCAGTCTGCGTCGTGGTTGACCTCGTCGTTTGTTTGTCATCACTATCACCATCAGTCTCTTCTTCTGTCATATCAACTGGCTTCTGGGGATTGCGGTTCCTCGTAATTGTCGTGTACTTCAAGTTTGAGGAGGTGCCAGATCCGAAGCGGGAACGGTTGGAAGTACTGCTACCCGAAGTGGTTGGGGTGAACCTGCTACGCGTGTTCAGAGAAGAGCTGGACGTGTACTTGTTCGTGGATGTCTTCGCTTTCGCCTGTAAATAATGCAAGTTGTAGTAAAACCCACACCACACCCTTATATCATAACTGATGAGGAACGATGGCTTGTTCCGACAGCACTTATTGGCGCTTATCCACTATTTAATTTACCTTGTCTTGTTTTTCAAACTCGGCTGCAGCAGCGGCAATACTGGGATTATCCTCAAAGAACTTTTCCAATTCCTCCACACCACCAAGTTTCTTGATTAACCTGAGCAAATCACGAATATCATTAATTTCCTTCACCGATCTTCCACCTGAATCTGTCTGTGCATCCCCATCGTCCGCTTCTGTCTCCTCGTCCTCATCTGTATCTTCGCCACCCTCGTCATCCTCATCATCGTAATATTCATCATCATCGTCTTCTGGGGCTTCCGTTGTCGTTGTAGTGGCTCTGGTGGTAGTCGTCGGTTTTGCAGTGGTGGTGGTTGTAGACGTAGTAGTTGTGGTTGTTGTTGTGGTTGTGCCTCCAGGTTTGCAGGGAACATTCCTTGCGTAATCACAGGAATCCGTGTGCTTATTAAAGTACAACCCCGCAGGACATGTAAAGTGATGAGCTACAAGTCCAAGGCCTGGAGCGTCCAAACACCAAAAGTATTTCTTGCACTCGCGTGGATGTGGAAAGAAACCATCCTCTTTACATTCAAAGTCTACACCAGGATCTGGGGTTGTTGGAGGTGCTGGAGTATTGAAGGGGCTAAAAGTAGGGGCGGGTGTGGTGGTAGTTGTAGAGGTAGTTGTTGTTGATTCCTCTGTGGTACGGGACTTGTTTCGATTGTTCCGCTTCTTGTTTCGCTTCTTGTTTTTGTTCCTCCTGCGACCTTTACTTTTCGAGGAACCTGTAGTCGTCGATGGAGGAGCTGGAGTAGAGAATCTTCGATTCGCTAGAGTCAAGCTTGAAAATCGGTTTCTGGCGTTTGTATTTGAGCTTGAGGAACCTGTTGATGGCTTAGAGAAACGGTTACTCAGAGAAGTTGATGAAGGACGATTATGGCCAGGGGCGTCACCCGTGTAGTAGGCTGACTTGGCAGCCTCAATTAAAGGGAACGGCTTTCCATGACAAGTGCCACGGAAATCATCATTGTCCACCGACCAAAACATAATTCCTCCAAGTCCATTATCTTTCACCCATTTTCCCTAAAATTTTAAAAAATGCATCAAAGACTTTTAGAAATTTATGCCACAGTATTATGAGCCCACCTTTATCTAGATAAATTCATGCACCATATTTTACTAGCATCATTTGCATGATGTTTTGGCACGTCAGTGCATGGATTGCAAAAATGCACATTGAAAGCATATTCGGGTGAACATACATAATCAACTGTGCTAGAAAATATGCATACATACATTCATGTCAAAATGTTAAATGACTTGATTTGAAATCTTTCACTACGTTTCAATCGCCAGCGGTCATTCTAAAACCACTGTCACAATTCTCGTTTTTTAACAATGAATTGCACAAAATTTTAATCATGAAATACTGCAAAGCAACATGATATTTTAATGATGGTAATGCTAATATAATTTATAATTCTTTCATTAAGATTGTCAGTTTCATTTTCATGCTACTTAACTTCCGTAATCCAATTCCATTCTAAATTGTGCTGTAAACTGTTAACAATGAAGAGAAGTAACATAATGACTTACTTTAACTCCCATGATTCTAGGATCATCGTATCCAACCCATTGATCTCCGTTGACGGCATGTGGTCCTTGTGCATCACTTTGACCATTCTCAACTCTCCATTCACCAGATTTGACACCTTCGCAGACCTGTTGAAAGCAATGATCAATCAGAAACCGCTTGAGTAACATGAAAAAGGGTTCTAGTAAATCAGTCTTCGTGATGGAAGCATCATGACATGAAGAAGTCATGACAGGACATTGCACACATTTCATTTCAGTTTAACAAATCATGATGATGCACGCGCTGTTTCTTTCCTTTACTGCTTTCAATTTTCAATACAGTTTAATGCATTACGCATTCATTTAACCATACTAATAATAATGGCTGCATTTCCCCTATTTCAGCATTGCGACAGCATATATAGTGTACAACGAAGCGTATGATAATTAAGCTTCCTACGCGTATATTATTAGCTACATCCCACACACAGTTCCGTGGTCGAATATAATTGCTCAGAAAATGGGTCTTCTTAATAAATTGAACAAGTCCATCTTCGTTAATGGACCAATTGGCTGGCTTTTAAACGAATTCTTTCTCCATTACATGCTTATTATAAGAATCTATAAATGGCTCATAGTGAGTAACGCTGTATTATGTGCATCGACAACTTCTTCTCATCACTATCATTTGTCTTTGTCTCATTTCCTCTTTCACAGACACCTTGTAGACAGTAATGAACAATATTTGTTGGTACCAATAAAATGCATAGTGCACACACTCTGGCAGCCACTACCAAGTCCCTTGAAACTGCATTCTTTCTAGTGTACCTACACGGCTACACGGCATCAGCTCAGCTCAGTATAATTATAATAATTACAGAAAGAAGAGCCACATTTGGCTTTATAAAAGCTTCTTTAATAATAATTGTTCAAGCATAAGTACCAAGTCATGAGGATCGTTGGTGTAATATTAGAGCAATAACTAGCAAAAGGAATAGAGTAGACTAGTAGAGTCTCAAATATAATGCATGAATGAACTACTACTAGCAGCACGCGTGAAAAGTACACCTACTACCCAGGCAGAGTATAAGTGTAATAATATAAAAATAATATACTGAAGATGAGCATACTAGATTTTCTTTCTGTTCGACACACGATAATTTTCATTTCCAAAGAAAATTAATTAGCAAGAAGACAGCACAATAAAAGGATTGACTTTTCATTGTTAGCGAGACGCAATAATAGTAAATATATTTTTGTACTTTGAAAATAGAAACAGTGTATCGAACAAGGCATGTTGTTAAATTAGCCTGAAAGTGTATAATATGAAATATATGTTGTATGTTGTTAAAAAGGAAGGAAGTTATAACAGTACAGCGAGTGCAATGTATGTACATCCAAACAATAGATACGTTAGGTATAAGGCATAAAGAAAACGATTGTCGAGAGGAAGTTAAATACAAAAAATACAAACATACATATCGATTGAATGATAACAAATAATGATATAGTCGCGATTTTATTGGAAATTGCAATCTGTATACGCATGATGTGTAGCAAGCGTTAACTGTCGTCAGAATAAAAGTAAAAAATAAGGAAAAAGTTGTCAATGTGAGAATCAACAAAGGAAGAATAATTAAATTAACAAGAACGAACACGGCTTAAAGAAGATATACCAATACAAATATAAAAGTACCTCATAGTAGGCCAAGTATCCTGGCTCTTTTGTGAATTTTCCTTTTGTGCCTGGACCTGAAGAGGGAGCATCAATATCGTGACTATCCGTATTGAACAAAGTATACGAGCGACCGTATGTTGGTAAGCCCACTACCAGCTTTTCTGGATCAGCGCCTTCTTTCAGATAATGTGTAATCGTATATTCCTGGAATCAAATTGATGTTTAAGAAATCATATTATTTGGATCATTCATGTACGCGCTATTGACATGCCCGAAACATCAGCATAAAAATATATCGTAGGCTGATATTTTTTTGATGCTTACAATATTAAGCTGTCCTTTCCAATCATATTCGGATAAACCATTACGAGCCTTCAAGGGAGCATGGTGGTTTGCATTTGGTTCTGTTGATGCATGGTAGTCATACGTGAGTAAATTGAAAAAGTCCACATTTCTATTAACAAAGAAATACATGTAATTAGATTTTATTGAAATACATCCTAGAGATTAATAACAAGATATCATCTCTTTATTATGGCTTATTCACAATATCTCATTTTTATTTATGCGAAGATAAATGCATACTTTAAACGTATTCAGGTATATGAATCTGGCTGGAAAATATATGATGTTGAAATGCTATATGACTGAATGAAATCATTATGGAATCAAACCTCATAATCGATAAGGTCTTTTAAAGCTCCTTTGCATCTTAGGAATGCAGATACATTTCATTATACGTGTAAACTTCTGTATCAGAAGAGGAGACTGTTTTAAAAGCTCAAAAATTCGTATGGGACATTATGCAGTAGTTTGATGATTAAGCATATTATATAGATTTCAATTAGCATAAATTTACGAATAACCTTTAACTAACAGCTCACTATGCACTGTTATGCACTTAGCTATCATGTTATACGCTTTTTATTGTGCCGTTTGTGTCAAACGCACATTCGATCTATAAACTCAAACGAAAGCCGCTGAAGACATCTCCCAATAAACTTTTTAATCTAATCATTATGAAATAACCGTATTACCAAACGTTGTTCAGCTGCCTGCATATTTCTATTAATTAGGTCAGGTATACATCTGTCCGATAGGTACATTCCCATGATGTACAACCGCTCCTCATGAATTTTCTTTCGAGATAATATTATGGTCGACATATGTCCGCAGGCATGTCAAGAGTTTAACTCAATTTATTGCATATTAGTTGGTGTTAGCACTGTTACGCATGTGTATGTAATTTTTGGATTCACATGATTCATTGAGCCAACTTCACAATGTGCAATATTTCACTAAGAATATTAATAAAGTTGCGACAAGATATTGTCACCTTGAAAAAAGTCAATTTATTAGGTGCAGTGGTCTGTTTATCACATCTTTAAAGATAACGAACACATTAATTTGTATGACTTAAGTATAACGCATTGTACGTGTGAAATTTTGAAAGCCCAAACATGTTAAATTTGCTATTAATTTGATATAAAAGTTACGACGCAACTCTAGGATTTTTCGCGTGTGCCTTTCATGGTCACCGGCTTTGATACGATCTGACAAATAACGGCTTGTAAATTATTTCTGTGTAACCTCCAGGCGTGACGATTTTGGGAGGGAATCCACATCATTATAATCAATTTATCTTGTCATCATTGTTATTTTTGACTAACTCCTCTCAATCAAAAATCAAGCTGATTAAAATAGGAAACTATGTGTATCCGTTGTGACACTCAATTTGCTCTGCGTGATTTGCCGAAGGATTGACCAAAAGCGTCCAAGCGAACGTATAAAATCATTGGCACAGATATTACTGTCTAAAATTACATGAGAATCAACCCAAGTCTTCACTAAAACTAAGAAATACAGTTATTCATATGGAAAAGGGATGTTCTGGTTGGTCAGTATCTTTGTTTATTGCTTGACACCTTACTTTTTCAACCACTAAATTCAATCGCAATACACTAGCCAATTTAAAACGTAAGATTATTCTATGCGTTCAATTTAATTTAACAATGTAATTACGAGGATATACTGTACTGTATGTACGAGTTCATCAAGCTTGCTCACATAAAGATACTTATCACAAAGAACAATACTTTGTACACATGTGAAATGTGAAGTTATCATCTTAAGATTAAATCACTTCTTGTTAATATGAAATCCATATCCCATTCACCGACAAATTGTCAATGACAGTTCAAATTGGTCAAATTACTTTCAATGAATCAGCAATGAAATCAAAACGATTCATTCGACAGCTCTATAACGTATAAGAACATTGTGCTCAATTTGTGCAACACTTTATGCAGCTTGTTGAATACCTATGAAATTGAATAAAACATTGAGTTGAATGGTGGTGTATTTAAATATGGTGCTAAACTTTTTTACAATTGAATCGTACCTCATTAAATACGAAGTAAAACAGAAATCATGCGTATATAAAATACCTGTATGCTTTACGTTGTGCCGTACTAGAGGGCTATTAATGGAAAAGGGAATAAATTTGTTGCACTTATACTATAACTACAGCGAAGTGAAATGCATGATGATGTTGACAATGAGCAAAGGTACAAGATTTTGGGACAAAGCTATTTTAAAATTTTCAATGGACATTAATGATAATACTAAACATGAATATTTCAAAAATAGTTGCCATTTACTGCAGCACAAGTCCCCCTGGAGCGTCCAAGATATTAGTAACTAAATACATATTATATCATGCTTATGTTACCGCAAAAGGGCAAACATATTTGTGTACATATAGTTGATAGTATAATTTCGCAAGTGAAACGAACGATTTCACTAGGCAGTCAAGTTCTTTATGCTGCGATTTTTGTAGGTTATTCCTTGACTAGAGCATATAACAATGGAGTTGGCTTGTCACTTTTATGTCAAAGATTCAATGAGGAAGGCTCCATGAATAAAACTTTTTTTCATACTTATCCAGCGACACAGACCGCGCCGTGACAATAAGTACATACCTACGCTGCATAAGTAATAGCTGTCGTTTGAAACCACATCATCCAACTAAACTAACTGTCCCTAGAATATTTTAATGAGTGTACAAAACGCGTTTATAAAAGTTGGGATTGTTATTTCTTTGATTGTTGCAATGATTGAATGAAGGAGTAGAATACTAATCATCCAAAAACTTAAAAGGACAGCTGCATGCCCGTGAGCTAAGGAGGTGGTTGAAAATTTGACAAATAGAAAATGCAAAGAATTCGAATGGCTTGATAAAACCAAACACTGCAAACAATGCCCTGAAACGTAGCTGAAAGTGAAAGAAATACCTTTACATCAACTCCATCGGAAACGCTGTAGCCTTAAACTACCTAAATGCCACCAAACGAGCATTTCCTTTCCATGACCTGCATGCTGATATTTTAAAGTTTAATAAAAATCTGTTGACGTGTGTGCCCGTAAGAATTCTACATCAAACGAAAGACGGACAAGCATGCGACACATATATAGCAATTTCATGACTATAGACGCGGTTAGCAAAACAGTAGCATGTTGATTTGTGAATGCAAACGTAGGTTACAATTACGACCAAGCCCCCATGTTGCGCAGAAGCTAAAACTAAATAAAAAGTACTGATGCTTTCCGTGGTGGTGCATAACGAATCTCTTTAGAATATACAGAAAAACGCTCTGTTGACTAATTGCTGCCGCTGTGGCGTCTGGTAGGTATTCGTATTTGTTGTTGTATTGTTTTTCTAAATGAGCAATGACAACCGCACCTGAATTTTAATTGGCAATTTAGCTAGATGTAGGCAATAAATATGCACAAAAATTATGCGAATCACTAACTATACTAATTTGAAGCGTATTAACCATGAAATTCAAGCCCACGCTGGGCAGTTCAAATTGATGTCAAACAATTATGCAATGCAACGGCAATTGTATTTTTATTGTGTACAATTTTAAATTCAAATTAATTGTATGGAATTCGTTTAGCTACTGTCGCAACTTTCACGAATATACTATGCAAGATTCGCTTTTTAGGTCTCCTATTATATATTACAAGGAATTCCTTATCCGGTATTGGTACAAATAATATTTTAGTAATAAGCGAATAAATATAATGCTTGAATGCTTACCGATTGATTACAGGTATATCAAATCCCTTCGTGATCCATTCGATACCAGCTGGAACAGCAATGGTCAAAAGTAAACGTGATCTTCCGGTTGATTTGCTTTCTTCTTCAAAAGCTTCCCGGAGTTCCTTAATATAAAATAAAAGCAATAAAAAATTAAATTAACATGAAATTAGAAGCATACATAAATTATGTGTCAAGTTTAAAGCTATCATCAAAAAGGTAACCTATATTCTTGATTTAATTTGATGCTCATCAGCTTGCAAAGGTTTATAGTTTAATTTAAGTATACAAATGATATAAAACATGTACCTATTGATGTATACAGAAGCATGGCGAATGTTCTTTCAATAAGTCAAATATAGCTACTTACTACATTTTATAATATAAATTAGATTACAAGTAAATAAAGGTGGACAAAAAGGGTGTGAATATGGGCCAAGGTTTCTTCATTTAAAGAAATACCTTAATTTACTCCGTATCCCTTCCTTCTGCGCGTTATTGTTTATAATACTGTGAAAATTATCCCTCAGACATAAAAAACACTTAATGCCTCAAAACTTAAAGCGAATTATTTTCTTAAAACACGCGTAGGTACTAGAAAATATTCGTAAATGTAAGGTGAGGCAGATAAGAATTTCGTCTGTTGTCACGAATAATCTAATTCTCTTTTATAATTTTACTGTCTCAATCCGTCCCTATCAGATTGCTCATTTTTGTTCACTGTTACACCTTCTGATTACTGATGACGGATGATAAAAAAAATCCATTTTTCTGTTAGTTTTGTCTACTACATGAGGATTAATTGCATAACACATATGGGATCATATCATGAATTATAATGCATTTTTTCGAATAAGTACCGATGAGACTACAATACTGCCCGTTCCTTTTCGTTTTCCTTATTGTATATGGATTACCTCAATGCATATTTATTATAGCAGTATGCATAAACTAGTACAGTATTCAAAGCTCCAATGCATCGAATATTTGTCTGTGCAAACTGCTAAGCATAACAATTGAATGTAACATTATTGCAACTTTTTACAAAGAGTTCTAACATCTCGTTGTGAATTTCTTAAACTAGAATTACAAACTTAAATCCAATCAAACAATTAGATTTTCGAAAGCTTTATGAAGTACTTTTTAAATATTAAATTTAGCGTCCTACTCCATCTTACTCATTGCTAGTTTTTCATTGTGGAATTTCATGTATGTAAAAAATGTGCGTGACTGCATTGTTGTTTATTATTGTAATTTTGGTGCCGCTTCATGTAGTAAATGAAAGGGTAAATTGTAAATGTGGGCGTGTTTATCTTAGTTCTGAGTAGTCATAATTTGCCACCAAAAAGTGAGAAATAATCAGGAAAACTATTTACATTATTTTCAATTTTTATGATCAGCAGCACTCGTTGTGTTTGTTTAGTTCGTGTGGGATAAACTAATGGCGACATGACGTGTGACATATGTTGCAGGTAAAAGTAAAAGTGATAGCAGTTTAATTGCTACTTGCAGCAAAGTGTTGTTAAGCATAATAATATAACTGAACATGGACAAAGATTAACCTCAAACTGTAGCCGAACGCATATTTTTTTATACATAATAATCCTACTCCAATTACATCACATCACATACAGAGTTCCTTTACGATACATTTGACTATGAAAAGGGTAAAGCACACCTTATTTTAACAATGGTAATGTGTACATTTTGAAATCAAACATTAAGGAACATGGATGCCAGCATATTCCTGCATGATTCATTGTCTTCTTATCAACAAAGTCTGTTACGAGCGTGATTGCGTCAAATGTGGGGGTATTGGCTCTTCGTTCATGAAACACTTTTCATGGGAAAAGTCTGAATTTATGGATTGTATTATGAAGGGAGGGACTGTAATGTATGTATGTAGGTAACTATTATTTACTTATATTTAGTTTTACAAAGTTCTGCAAAGACATCACTATTTGACAACAATGCTATGTATCATGTACGATATATGGCTTCGTCACGTACTTTTATTATTCACATATATAAATAAAAATTGTATATTATGAGGAGCACATTTTATAAAAATATTTGAAGGATGGGAAATCGGAATATGTGTAAAAAATGATACATAATATCAGACCGTAGCAGTAAGAAGGTTACATTATGTCACATGTTTATTTTCAAGAAATTTCCCTTTTTTATTATCCACATGTAAATTATTTTTGTACTTGCATCTTTCTTCTGATAGCATTTTGTTACGTGCCTTCTCCACAAAAAAGATGCATGCTTAAGGTCTGTAAATTTATTTCTTTTTATAGAAATTTGGTAATGTGTACAGAACATTATGCATCATCTAACATAATAGGTTTTTAGCACTTTTAACCCCTGAGGGAATGTCAAACTACATTTATTATGCTTACGTAAATTACGTTAGTGCAGTTGGTGATAGGGGACAATTTTTGTTATAATTTTGCTTACTTTTGTACACTACAAAGGGAAGCAAACTGCATAGGCTTTAAAATGATAATGGCTACACGGTGATTATGAAGGCAAGTAAAGAAGACTTCTGTCTGTTGTTATTTGAACTTTTCTAATCTCAGGTTAAGGTTTCTCACAGTTTTTTCAGATAGGCAAGTGTATACGAGAGAGGATACATTCAAACTATTTGTTCTGGCAGTAATAATAATACTGAAAAACGCTTGTACTCTCAAATAACTTAAGGAGTCCATAAAAAGTTATAAATTGTCTGAACATTTTCGTTTTTTATAGTTTACATCATAAAAACTTTTGAATGCCTACGCATACAAACGTTGTAGAAATCCTATAAACAGTTCGGCGAAACTTCATGGTTAAAATATTTATCTCACTAGGAGGTTTTAAGTAAACACGTACCATAATACTTCTTAAATTAAAGCCATGAGATATTTCTTCGGGCAAAAAAAAAAAAAAAACAGAAAAGTATTATGTCGTGCTTTATGCTAATAATGCTTATATGTATTTTATTATAGAATGAAAATTCATGATTGTCTATGAAAATCTGACTCTTATCAGAGGAAAACATTTACTTCAGGGTCGCATTTTGGAACGAACAAAATATTATGTAATGCATTGTTTACCATCTTCTCTCCCTACATACCATACAAAAATTTATATGAATGTACAGATGTACTTTTACTGGATATAGGTATCCAATGCACATGCACACGCACTAACTTCCAACTACGTACGCAGAATACGCACAGAATCATTACCTGCTGCCTGTTGGCATGTAATTTTGTGCCATAAAGATACAAGCAATATTTAGATACAGAAACTGAGGAATTCATGAACGGTTGCGGTTGTAAAAGCATAATTTTATGATGAGTTTCCTTGATGTTGTAAGTGTAACCTTACCTTGATAAACAGGGCATAATTCTTTTTATCTTCAGGAACACCACCTTCTCGGGAGGCAGGGTACTCCCAATCCAAGTCCAGTCCGTCAAAGTGATGTTGTCGCAAGAACCTGATAGCATGCTTAATGAAGGTCTTACGACTTTCACTATTTGACACAAGGTTAGAAAATCTCCTGGATCCTTCGTTCCAGCCACCAATGGCAATTAATGTTTTCAAGGCTTTGTTATACGTCTTTAAGCCATTGAATTTCGTGTAACCACCTGCATATAGATAGTTGTACTAAATTAGTACCACATTCTCCATGAAAATAGCCAAGGATTTAACATTATCATAGCTTGAAGCTTACCTTTGTCAATATCTTGGTATTTGTCAAAAGGCTTGATTCCAGAATCTGACGTCAGTCCTCCAAACGCATAAACAAGATGAGTACACAAGTATGGGTTAATATTATCTGGGAGGAATTTTGCGGGCCCTTGTCTGTATGCGGACCAATTGGTGTAATAACACACAACGCGTTTTTCCACTGCAGATGCGGAGGAGACAAGAAATGAACACAGGACTAGAAGAGCTAACGTTACTACTCTACTGAGAGTGAGAGGCATGGTAGATTTGCTGCTGGTGTTAGTAACTAATTGACATTGACGGTGCCTTGTGACTGATGCCGAAGAAAACTTTTCATTGTAAACTAATGACACATTTTCCTGGTCTTCTTTATGCTCTACGAGGGTGGCGTCAACTCCGTTGACCCAAGCAGGTCTTCCGGGTGATCCGGACGATGGATCACGCATCTAAAATAAAATAGAAAGTTGTCCATCACATTTTTATTCAAAGGCTGTTTATTGCATGTAGTAATTTAGTAGGTGTAGTTCAATGATACACAAATAGTATGCAAAATTGTTTTGGACAATACGATAATTTTTATCATCTTTGCATCATTGATACTTGAAAATTTCATACGCTTGAATCAGTTCGTACGTCAAGCAATCATTCATGTGAATACTTTTGTTGAAGTTGCTGCCAGTAATGACATGCTTGTAATGTACGTATTTATGCCTGCAACTAATGATTTTTTCTAGCATTTATTTCTTAACCTTGACTCTGTTCTTAAAATAAGTAAATAATTCTCCTACAACAGTTCTCAAAATGTATTTTAGCGAACATCAAGCTAGATATTTAATTTTAAACTCATCGTTTAAAATTAAAATTGCAGTGTCGATATCTAATGACTGATATGTTTGTGTTAAACATTTTGACAACATAAATGCATTATGTGGCAGAGGTTAATCTAGCAGGGATCAAAATGTCAAGTTGTAAAAATACTTTAATTGTCTTTAAACAATTAATCCAGTTAATGGGCAGCAGAAAAAAACTATGTGTTTTCTTCCCATTGGCATTAATAATTCTTAAAAATCTAGTAGCGAGTTGTCCAATGGTCAACTTTACTACGTGAAATAATACTGCGACTTCAGTGTGTGCAAATGTTAAGAAAATAGATCAGTTGAAATTCACAAGTTCATCTTTTCTTCCATTTGTTATAACGCATTGTTCTTGAGACTCATGCTAAAAGGTGCAAACAGAAAATGGGGACTGAATATTTTTTTTTAATTTTCTAGTCTCTTGAATGGAAATTGAAGGGCGTATCCTCTTCTGCCTATGTATATCATCACATATATTTGTTTATTATTATTATGAACTGCATACCACCAACATTTTTGCCTTTTGTGGCACACACTCACAGGTTTATTAAGTTTCAGTCCAAACGCACTAGCTACCTGAATAATACATTATGCAATGCAAGTAATATTATATCGTATCACACTGATTATCACACATGCGATCAACTGCTACACAGTGCGCCATTATCATCATGATTATTATTATCCTCGTCATCGTATCATCAAATCTTAGACCTAAAATGATCATCACATTTTGTAGTTCTTTTTTATTTCTTTCAGAGAAATCATACAAACTTGCAGCAAGTTGTGCAATGCACCCCACCTTGATCCGCAATCTTTTTTTTTCTTTTCAAAAGTACATTTAGCAATATCACGGATCTTGTCCTTCTTACATGAGTCTAAAATGATTTGATTGTCTGTGACTTAATATGTGCATAAGTGAGAGTACCCAAAATGCAATTTTAAGAGCATTGACTCGCCTGAGCTTAATGTTAAGTCTTCATTAGCATGAGCCTGGGAGGTTATAGAGAATATAATGTGTAAAAAGTTCCTTGTGTGCTTGCGCATGAAGCACACGCACCATTGTAGGAAAAAATCTAATAAATTGAAAAATTAAGCAAACCAAGCAGTTGGAAGTTTTTGCAGGTGTATCATAATGCCCTCACAGTACTCAAAGGTATTTTGAATGGATGCAATAGGAATGTTAATAGAAGTGGGATGATAATGCTTCCTAACTAACTAACAATAATCAGCATGCAGGCTGGTCCAACTAACCTAAATATTATTAAATTGCATGACGTTTGGTGTGTCTCTTTTTATTACCAGTAGTTAGCTATAGCCACGCAGTAATCGATTGTATTTTAGTTTTTGGTCCTTGTATCCTATCTCATAATTTCAACAACAATGACCACGCCGTCATCATCTTAGCTAATAACGACAGTTTGTTTCCAACCCTTTTGCACCCGTGCATCAAAATTGTAATCCATTACAAAAAGCTTTAAAATGCAGTGGAGGTGCGCTTTATCGACGAGTTAACATAGTCTGGGTGTTAGCAGTTAAACTATGAGCCCTGATTGCATAATAAAGTTGTTAGTCGCTTACTTGCATGCACATACGTATCGAGAGCTATAAAACTGACAATTGCAACGGAGGAAATTCCCATGCATAAGCATTAGGGCTTAAAGACATCGCTTGACTATGTAGATCTTATTAGATCTCATGATGTTGAAAACGTAGGCAATACATGAGTAAATAGATAAAGGGCTGCAACTTCCAAAAATTGTCAGATCAATTTGTCAGTGATTGATAAGATTAGATGTTAGAACAGAGACAATCAATTTAAACGCATCAAAATTTTCACCTCATAGGAATCACGTTGAGAAATCATTTGCAACAAAACTTATGGCATACATGAGGAATGAAAATTTTTTTCTGTGCTTTCGCTAACAATAAGTTATATTTTCAGTCTTTTGAAATATTGAATTCCTTAGTGTATCCTCAGGTGTTATGTTATGACACATACTGGGATTATGTAAGGTTCATTATATTGCTGATTACTTTCCTTAAAAACAACATACCTACAAAGTGTGCGGTACTAAATCCCTTGTGTCGTATTTGTTTTATGAAATGTCAGGATCGGGCTTGACAGTCTGTAAGTATCCTCCATTTAATATCTATGAGCAAAGTTAACTCCTACATGTGAAAAATTAAGCAATCAATTTTCAAATTAAAGCAATGCAACTGGGTGTATCACGTAATCATACAACATCACCTCCACTTTTCAGACTTCAGCAAAAACATTGCTCATTACTTTAATTTAATCTTCTACGCATGAGACAGCGTCATATTTTTTGGACCAAACTACTATCAATCTTCACCATCTAAAACTAAAATCGTCCTTACCTCAGCCGACTAAATTGACGCGATGACTTAATGAAAGCAAATCCGCATTGTATTTAAAAAGGAAGCAATAGAAGTATAAAGCTTGCTGAGTTTTTCATTACCGCAACTAAATAAACAGTAACTATAGATCATGAACGTGACTTATAAGAGTATATTATAGACAAACGACGAACTTGTATTTCTTTAGCTTGCTTGCGGTTTTGAATTCAAAACCCTAAAGGACTTTGCTTTTGCAAGCAAAGTGCTAAGCAGCAAGAGAGTCTGAAGAGTGCCTAAAGCCACTATTAAGAAAGACATGAAACGTAAATGAACGCAAGTTAAGCTGAGTTTTGAAATAAGCGATTCTGCCAATGAAACAAAAGGACACAGGCATTTTCAAATGCAATTTGGTGCATCATTAGCAGGAGTTTGTTTTACCTTTTCCTTATCTTAATGCTCGCCGTCGTGTTAAATCTTGTATGTTTTCATATTATCCATTTTTATCATTTTTAAGTTACTTAATTTTATTAGGTATATTATATAGTATATAATAGGACTTTAATAGAATAGAATAGAATTCAAGACCTCATACTTCAAATGTAATTGTTTTACATCTTGTCATCTATTACCGCATGTTTGATGTTAGCGAGAAGAATATGTAACTAAGATAAAGCCCACACATTTGCTTACATTGCAAGTTGAATTCCTTTTACGATGACCAAGTAACAAATTTTGATAAATCGCGTTATATTGACATTTCGTTCATTTCAATGCACCTTTATGTGACAATTTTTGACAAAGACAGAACGATTAACAAAAATCAGACGGTGATACTTAAATAAATTCGTACATTTTTCAACAAGCTGCAACGATCTTCGAGAAAGGAGCCACCGTCCAGTTCATTTCCTTCTCATAGAGGCTACAATTAAGTTATTCGAAATTACTAATCCTAACAGAATAATATGATTAACTAATTGAAATAATTTCGTTCAAATAAGATTACTGAAGGTGTTATTTACATTTAAGAACAACATATTATATTTCATACATATTTTTCTCCCTCAATAGCTGAAAATAACAATAATTTATTCATAAATGTCTACATGCAAGTATATGTGCTGCAGCACGTACTGTGTATCGCTGACATATTTTCCATTCATTGCTGAATCGTTGAAATTAAATTGTTTAATGATACAGGCTAACACGAGTATGCAGTCATCCTTCCAACTTGACGAACAATAAAAAATTTTAAAAGCACACATAATTTGTCACGAATTAAATGCGGAGTGGGTGGCGCGGTACCGAGTTATTCACTTAGAATACTTAATAAGTAAAGTGCATATCCACAGGACATTTTTATCTGTACTTGGTACATAAAATATGGCATTAAAATTAGAATTATGTGTGTATTATGAAGTTTCTTTGAGAAAATGCGTGCATACAATTGCTAATTGATTTTGTCATATCATAAGACAACAAGATTAAATAATGCATAATACATAACATGTCATAGTCAATACTTTACGTACTATTACCTAGATGCTAAAAAATAAATAGTGAATTCATTCTATAATATACACCTATTATAGTGGGTCCAGTTGGACTGTAGTTTGGACTTAATTTTTACAGCGTGATTTGTAAATACAAGCAAACATTACAATGAAACAGAAAGCTCGATCATTAAGCTTTTATAAGCCATAATTCCAAGTCAAGAACGATTCAAACCTTTCACGAATGAAACATTTTAGATCAGAACTCGTTGATTCACTGGCTCGCTGAATTTACATGCTTCATTCATTTACAAATGGCGATTATAGGAAAATAATTCTTCAATACACATAAAGTCAAATAGAAATACGGAACCGGATCGGATGGGATTGTAAGAATCAAAAAAACTTTGCTGTGCATTTACCATCATAATTTTTGTCTCCTGTTTTGCCAAATTTTATATAATACCCTATATTAGTTAATTCTCGTTTACTTTTGTGCAACAACACTTATCAATATAAGCTCGTTTTTTAACATTTTAGCATATGCAGAAGCCTGAACCTGAACATTTACTCTCATCTTTCGGTGTCATTAGTCATTAAGGATAAACTTACTGGCAATTTGTTCTGAATCATATGTACTGTACAACGATTAATGTTAGTATGTTATGTGACATGACAGAAAAATTAAAGTGTTTCAAAGTCTAAATGGCGTCACTACCACCAGCATGGTTGGCGATATGCATAAAATGGTGACCAATATGACGCAATGTCAGAAAAAAAGTAGACTCCATCATCGGTCATTATTGGGAAACTGGTGGTCATTGCATTGTTCAATGATAATCAGCTTTACTCTCTGTCAATAAGCACAAAAGGCTACCGCACTATCGGCGATGTGCTTTTGTTGTTGAATAGGGATGGGATAATAAAAGTACTATTGACTTGGACATAATGAAACACAGTCCACAGCGTAATAGCAATAACTGTTAACAGTCACCCATCTTTTATGCATTTGAACTGAACTATTTCAATTTTCAGTTCAAATAGCAAACGCACCTAATGCAAAGGTAGCAGTCGTTAGTTCATCTCATTCTGCATCAATAAGTACACAATAGGACACAAATTGCTATAAATTGTTGCATTTAGTAAAATATGGAGTAGATGTAGTCAGTGAATGCTCGCATGTAGATAATATACTCTGAATTACAAATGTCATTCATGAGCTACTTTGAATGAATTCAAGCGGTTACTTGCTCAGCGCACTTGCTAAATATGTAAATTTCAGTCATTATAAATTTACAATAATTTAAACTATATACGATGATGACATTTGCTGTGCTCGTGTACTTTTGCAATTTGACGAGTAGCCAGTTCAGGCAAGGCATCTTATGTACGCAAATCAACGATATATGAAAATGAAAGCAGGGAAAACAAAGACCGTGTGGAACTTATTGTATGTCACTTGCAGCTGCAGCGTTGTAACTTGTAACCAAAAACTAGTACAACACCGACGCACGCATACCGCGCCGCGCCGGTGATCGTGTTTGCTACAATATGTACATACAAGTAAACGACTTTGTCTGTTGAAATACCGGTAGTAAAGCATGTATTTCATGAGTGAAAAATTGCCTGCGCTTGCATCTGACATAAACATTCTAAAAAGTGGCTCTTCACAAAACTTATGGAATGCAGCAAAGTCGCAAGTCCATTATCAATTACTACAACAGAATAACAAACAATCACAAAATCAAAATGCATTTCAAAGGAAATTTTGTTGGCTGGTATACTGAGTGAAGTGAATGCAATGATTAAGTCAATGTCTACTTATTCATCATGTTTTTAGCAAATGATACGAAAAAGCGTAAATTCAGCCAACTTTTTGAAATACAACTTATGACATTGGTAATTGAACTTAAAATAAATGCGCGTATGGTGCACTTTGAAAGCTGTTAGTGAGCAATATTTGTGAAAATAGTAAACAGACTTTCAAAGAGTTGTCATCCCATAAATAGGGAAGTGGTTAGTTAACATTCAAAACACATTACACTCTACATTTAGATTATTGGCCATCTCAGAATCATTGATTTAAATATGATACTGAACCTTGACAGATTTTTATTAAAAATCATTCTCAAATTGAAATGGAGTAATAATGTGATGTACGAATTATGTGAGACTGGGATTTTGGGAAGTATGTATTGGGAAACTGTACTTATTAGGTTAAGGTGAATTTGGGATCGTAGATGCTTAAATTTTTAACATTTCTCTTCATATTAAAAACAAGCGATAAAAAATTCAAATCACGTGTCATACGTAAACAATGACGAATAACTAAATAACTACTGATCACCGGGAGCAGTACGTAATGTCCAATAATTGTTTTACAACAGCCATGACATGACACAATATATGCTACGATGTTACCAGTTCAAAACTTTTTGTCTAGCAGTTGAATTATATATGAATTATGCGTCTCGTTAATCATTTAGAAAACTTTATCAAAGATTTTTTAATGCAGTACAATTTGAAAACACATCTGCTAAAGCATTAAACACAAACTGGCATTCCGTATTATCACTATATAAAAAGCGGGTATCAGTTTAGCAAAAGACAGTCCTTAAAAATAAAAAGTCCCTTTACTCGTATGTCTCTTATATGTCATTAATCAACATAACCACACAAAAGTTTCGGTCTCATTTTATGCGTCAAAAATATTCCTATCGGCTAGGTCGGAACAGATTATTTCTAACCCATTGACTACGTAGCATCTCCTTCATAACATCATCATACGAGACAAAAAGAATCATGATGAAGACAACGATGACAGAAAATTACTCATCACATCTACTAATATCACATCGTTGCTGTTGCATAACTATATGATCATGATCACTCATTAAAATATGACATTTTCAGGTCACAATTGGAAAGCAATATATCATTAATTTCAAGATGACACCCCTGTAATATGCAAAATAAATAAATAAAATAATACCTTTTTCTTGTTACATCCTTATAGTACAGATAATTACACTAAAAGCATCCTCTTTTAAGAGTACCAAGATGTTACATGAACATATTCTTGTGCCTTGAATAATCATTGACAGTAATTATAAATATAAAAAACTTGAACATTTACAAAACATACCTTCAGAATTTGCACTGCGGTGTTACATAATATTTGTAACTGATAGTCTAGTAGGTTATGCATTGAAACAAAGTATCATAAAAATGAATACTTTGGACAAGTCTAGATGTTTTTGCATTTGAGATGTGAGTCTAGGGAGTTGTATGTAAGTATATATAGATTCCAAACGCTCTGTGCAACGTGTTGTTTTATAACATACAAAAACTACTCGCAATAACTATGATTAACCATTTTGCATTATCATAACTTATTAAAATTATTTTTACATGCCATAATTCTTTACCAACCCGAATCAATTACACTTACAAAAGATATTCTGACCTGTCATATTCGATTGTCCAGAGATATTAACTACACTACATTGTCAAATTTGAACTGTTGGTATTTATTTACCGTAATAATTACTTTTTCCAAGCTATCAAATAATGGATCTCTAACAATTATTCATTTAATATATTAATAATAGAGCAGGGAGACGTCCTAGTGGTTGGTGATGATGTGATGTTATGCGTATGCATAAGTAATCAAGCTTTTCTTTGTATACTAACACCGACAGTTGATTACTATCATTTTTTGGTGACGTAGAATAGTTAATGAACTGAGCACACTGTAAATGCAAACTCTATCAGTATTCAAACTCTATTGGCTTATCAATTTTACACGATCCGTGTTGATGATCGATGTGATCATTAAATGACAACATGGGCGATTCATTCATCACTTTCATTACGCATCTCTGTGCTTGCGATTATGCATAGGTCATTTAATTGTTAAGATTGGTATATTGTGATTGAATTATGCATTGTGGACGGTTGTTGTTATTACAAGAATGTATAGGGTTTGGAAATTATGAAAAAATATGATTATGATGGTTCGATGATTGAACCAAAACCCTTTGAAATTTTGTGAAACATGCAACCAACTCGAGTGACAATGACTCTTATAGGAGATAAAATTTAAACAGTGACTTGCACTTGTGTTTGCCAGATCTAATGTCATGATCCACAAAATGTAGCAGTAGTAGCATAATATATTCATTGCCCAAGGTAAGGAACTGGTGACAATTATCACCACTATTAACTCATTTCATAATTATGCAAGCTCGTGCAAAATCTATTAGCTTGAAAAAAATATGCAAACATTTTGAAAAGGCCAGCCATTTCAGATTCAGATAAATAACAACAGTTATTATGATTATCATTTTATTCGAGATAACAGCCATAGGTGCAAGATACACTTTAACTGTTTTTTTAGCAGCATACACATAGTTTTTTATGAAGCAATCATGTATAATAATCACCTCTCTATTGTTAAATACACATTACGCATGATAAAGAGATTTTCGATTTTAGGCAAACAGTCAATGTTTTCAACTAATTTATAAAAAATTGGAAATTGCGATAAGAATAAAAGTGTGTTGAGAAGGGGTTGGTCCATTGGTGCTTGCTTGGGTAGATAACTGCTTGTACTTGCTTTTGCCAACTTCATTGTACCATATCACCACGTAGGCATATAACACACAATATTAAGTAGGTCCATGTTAAATTACTCCCTCCACTAGCGAGAAACCTAATAATTAGTGACATTCATAATGCATCCATCGTCCACCAATAAAACCATTCGTCTACTGAGGTGTAACACTAAACAAAATACAATCAATGCCACAACACAACCCAAAAGATTGCAGATTACGTTACGTAATAAAATCATATCGTTTAGAAGTCACTTGATTAATTCAGTTTTTGAAATTTTGGAATCAATGTTGTTTATTGTTGAAGGTACGCTACAAATTCAATGTGGAGCAAAATCAAAATATTACGTACACAGAATGGGATTCGTCTGCTAAAAACAAAAACGCCACTGCGATGGTATGAATTTGATTTAAGGACATTTGTCACTACTTCTTTTCATAAATCCATGAAAGCATAATTAAAATTTTGCCCAGAGTACACAGAACAGTACAGAGATGTAAGTATTTTGTCATGATCTAAAACTTTCCATTTCGGAAAGCATTTAAATGCAATAATGGAAAAATAAAATTTACTACATAGTTTGGTTAAAGTTAACATTTCACTCGCTTTTCAAATTCTTGAATAATTCCTCATTGCTTATGGCTTCATTGTAAACTTAGAGGTTTGAGAAGCTGGGAGCTATAATATGGTTTTCCTGCTTAAATAATATTATGTCTAAAGGCACAAAAATCATGACGAAAATCATGATCACGATAACATTTATCGCTCATATCACGAAGTTGACCTGACCTACACCTTGACATTGTATTATTGTATATTATAGATAGGCTTGGCTGCTTCAATCCTATCTGTCGATAGGGTTCTTTACCCCTCTGAACAAAGTGTCCGTTGAACACAACAATACAAAAAAAAGTTTCATGTTGATTCAACTTTTATAAAAAATTATGATGCGTCTGGCATCTACGTCTGCAAGGGAAGTTTGTGATTGTGAAGCTAACTTTAAACTTCCTAGGAGCATCTCACCATCACAATATCAAATACCAGCATATTAAGAATTACATTATAGATGGTTGCTAAATTTATGAGACTTTTTTACCTATTTACGATTTGTAATTTCAAAAATTTAGATGCAAGAAACAAAAGTAATATATGCAATTGAATAGAACAATAAATGGAAACTTGACGCCTATATATTTCTAGCCTTTAAAATACTATGCGATTGTAAACATCCTGGGCCTAAAAATGTCGCATATATACTAATGGAAAGTGGTCGAAGTTTCGTTTAATTTGAATATATACTTCGTAGTTTTCGGTTGACGTTTCTGCTCTTTTCTTTGATTGCATGACATAATAGTAAACTACAGATAAAAAGGTAAACCTAACTGTGAAAAGATTAAAACAAAAGAACAATACACCATACGCAAATGCCTGATTTCCCTTTAATGCTTCAAAGAATTATTACTTATTTCCTTATCTCTTTCCTCTTATCCACTTTCATCTCTCAATTATAGCTTTTGGTCTAACAAAATCTGCTCTCCGCATCATTATTCAGTATCTCTGTAGTTCATGCACATCTAATAGGATTATCCCAAGTTAATAATTTGTATTGAAATAAAAACTAAATATACAGCACCTTGTTATGTGTCTGTAAAAAATTTATGACTACCTAATATAATTCACACTTTCAAACAGTCCGACGATTTCTGCCATAGTGCTGTCTACTTAAATTATGGGTTGCACATTGCAATAACTTTGTGATTGGCGAGTAGCGTGACGTAGGCCAATACCAATATGCCACATAGCTGTAACTTGGTATAATATATTATACGTATACACATGATAAACATAAAGAAATGTCAAAATTTGTAGTTTATAATAGATAGGGTTGTTGTAGCTCATAGCCAGCAGAAATACATACTATTTGTATATGTCATGAAACGCCATAAATTCCAGTGTCAGAAAAATAATAGAGACGCATCAAATTTAGAAGAAATTCAAGAAATTGTAAATATACTGTGTAGAGAAATAAAGATCATCATCATCATGATCTAGATTTGTGCAAATATTTATGATCAATACATTTAGGTTAAGTAATAAGTAGTTTCGATTCGATATATTACTTGGGTATGTCTATAGCATGAGCATTACCCATTTTGCGAAGCGTATAGGATAAGATTTAGGGTTCAATATTACAATTTCCCAAAAAATCTTATTTGAATAGAAGTGGGACTGATCCACTAGACTGAAGAATGGTCAAAGCGGAAATATTGGAGAAAGCAAGTCAGTGTCCGCAGTAAAAGATCATTGATTACATGATATTTGATTAAAAAACGATTAACTCGGAACGGGAAACGTAGAGATGAATTGAATGCTAACGTTTTAGGAGAGAGATGTATTGAAAACTTATAAGGTATGTTTAAACAAATAGGTATACAATTGTCTTACGATTAGTTTTCAAATGAAATTGCAGCAATAAATTTATTGGTTTATTCGAAACATTTAGAGGTGTGTGTATTTTCAATTTTTATACAATACGATACCTGTAATTATCTAATTTGTGCTTTTATTTTGGTGAAAGGGATTCCAGAGATTGACCAATTTATGTAGAGCTTTGAGATGCATCATGCAAACAAGGAACTGCATACACAAATTTGAAAGATGACATAACAATTCACAATGCATATAACTTCCTACTTCGCATGATGTTATATACTATGCGTAGTTTTTTTACATTATCTATTTTACTTTTTATGTGACATAATCTATAATTATGGGAATATGATATAATCAAGTGGAACTTTAAGGGAGTGAAGTTGTTGTGTTTACCATTAAAGAAAGAGGTATGACGCATATTAGTCCATATTGTGTAAAAATCATCCATTTCCTACAGTAAACAGACCGTTAACTGACCACTTGTCTAGGCACCATATTTTAGAGCCATCCTTTAACATGTCACCAGTCACCAACTTAGTTAGCGCTTGATACAATGTAAGGATAAAAGCATTCTAGCGTGTCAAGCTACTCATCGTCATCACTATCACATGTAACAGTATAATTATTATTAACTGAAAATGTGCGTGATAATTAGGTGTTCCGCATTTGTACAGTACTTTATGGGATGAAGCTAAAATACTGGTCAACCTAAGCATAACTTCACTTATGATTTCCTGACTATATTTATCGTATGTATTGAATTACAAAATAATGAAAACAAACCAGGCCAAATTTGCCTTTAAAACCCATGCAAACTTGGGCAAAATACCAAGTAATAGGAAAATCAGTAAATAAATCTCGAAACAGAGAAAGAAAATCGTTTTATAAATACATAAGACACTAATGTAACCTATCTTTAAACATGCATGTCCAATGAATCCTGTCAGAATATAATTTGATCTCTAAACCCTATTTGCATATAACATACATACATTTTTAATGAATGTGTCACTTGTCAATACCCGATCTTTTGTTTTATATTTATATATGACAAAGCAAGTTGCAGTCTGCAGGTAACTGGATTGTAAGTTGCAATGATCTCTTCCCTAGATTATATTCACAAATATTAATAGTCTGAATCAGTAATAATGCTTTTCAGTCTGTGCTGGCCAATCTATAAAAATTTGACATTTTAAAAGTATGTAGTTGTAATTCTAATGAGTTAAATCTTATTTGATACATAATGTCAACATGGGGCGTGGTAATGATATTCCAATCTAGTTTATGCAAAGCAACGCACGTGTGCAAGTCATTATATATGTAATACATATTATGTATGATATCTTAGAATTAGTTGTAGTATACAAAAGATATTTTCAATCGATTCTCTAAACTCAGCCTGATTCTAATTTAATCTCATAAAAATATTCAAGACAGGTAATCGATAACCATTATTCTCAGATTTTTTAGAATTGACGATGAAGATAAAGCAGTAGAGACAATAAAATAGGCATGTACTGGTAAAACAGTTAACGAAAAAATAGATTAGATAGAATATGTATCAGATGTTAAATGAGACAAGTTAAATGGGATTATTTTGTATAGAGTAGATTGCATGGTGTTGTTCCATCAATCGAAATCGATGACATTTGATTTCAGTTATGCTTCTATTGTGTATTGCAGACTTCGACAAAGTCAAAAGAATGTCATGGTCAATTATGCTACTTTGATGCAAAAGTTTTCATATGCACTAGAGTTTACACTTTGTGTATACTATAAATCTCTAAATAGAATGCACTCAAGCTTTACACCATAGTACCTTCAGAGCGAACAAAAATATGACAAAAATAAAAATATTTCAAGTGCTTTGGACGCCTCTGCATTCATTTCATAGGACATTACTTTGAAACGAAAAGCCGAAAAGCCAAAGTGGAACTTTTGATAAGCATGCGGAGTTAGATTGAATCCACCTACTGAATATATATAATTACTGGAACACAAATATACTAAAATATTCATAAGTCATAATTAAGTATATAATTGATATCATGAAAAAAAATTTTGACACTTTGAAGGAACAAATAGTAAGTATATGCCCAAGTGCTTCTCGACCAAAAATACAAAATATTCAAGGCAAGGCATCTTTCGCGAATCCAGTGGCTAACCCTAATAACATTTCCCTTTTATACACAATGAAAAGCAGGTATATTTGTCTGGTTTCAAGATTTGTATATGATGTGTGAACAATTTAAAAATAATTGTCTAATGATGTGTGCATGAACAAAACTCTGTAAAAACCCGAATTGCCAAAATACTATGAATATATTGAGTCTAAAAATAAATGTTTAATTTGAAGTTATGATTGAATTTGTAGGTTTTTGCATAATTAAACTTTCAAGATGCAATGCCAAAACTTAAAGGTATATTTGTTCAAGTCCACAACAAATACTACTTTTTATACGTACAAACCTGTAGCGATTACGATGGGTTGGTCCTAAGCAAATTAAAATATCATGAAGCTTTAATTTTGTTTTTACACATCCGCATTGTGTAGGATTATAGACAAAAATATGCAAATAATATGAAGTGTGAGAACAAGGAAATGCATGTCTCACGATTGCATTTACATGCCATAATCAAAACCTGACTTGTTTGGTGCATGGTTTAAGTTCAACAAAATTCATATTCCACGATCTTGCCGTTAATGAGTTCGCTAATAATAGTTTTCATTCATTGTCAACGAGTCTTCGAGACTATAAATTGTATTGTTGTGAACTCATGGACGTCTTTCATCTTTGTAGCGCAGTTGTTAATCTTAAAATGCATTCATTACCTAAATTAATCTATTATATGAATGGACTATTACTGTGGATGCAGGCAATCCAGGTACCATATATTGTGGGCATGCTTTTAAATGACCTTGACTCGCATTCCTAAAATGAATATATTTGTATCAAAAATATTTACAGCTAATTTATTCGTTGTTGACTTAAGCGCAATGACAAATATAAGCTGTATGCCATCAAGTTCTAAATTGAAGGACAAGGTTTTTTGCAAATTTCGCCTATATTTAATAAACGCTGATACTGATGCATGGTGTGCCACTGTCACCCACTTAAATAAACTAATATATTAGAGCACATATACATGTAGTTTGTATGTCAGTAAATGTTTTTTTTTGGTTAATATTGAAACAAATAAATAAATGACCAGCTAAGATGAGTAAAGAAACTTTATTGTTTATACAAGAGACCGATATAAACCAAACCACATAGTTTGTCATGTCACATGTCCTAGTAGAGTAAATGGTGATTTCTTAAAATGAAAAATAAACAAAAGGTCTGACAGCATCTTTTCTTTTAGTACAACAGGTATCTCCAGGCTTAATTATTTACAATTATTTAGGATCTTCACTAGGAAAGATGGATGCACCCTCAAAAACACAGGACCCACCTACATAATGCGGAAGGATACAACATCACCCATTTGCAAAGAAAAGTTCGTCTTGACGTATTGTATTATGTAGGTATGTAAAATGTATGTAAGCTCGCATTTTTGGAAGTCTAAAGATAAGAGAGATGTTACATGTTACACATTAGTTCACGAGTCATGTCATTAACGCTGAAGTATTTTTGGCAGGCTCACTTTTCCTTTCAACAACTTTCAACCTCGAACGTCTTATATTTCCCTACATCCAAACGAAGGAAGAAAATTGTGAATTTATAGCTTCCTTTACTATCAATACACGGTCATTTTGTTCTGAATGTGTTGTATATAGCTGTTATAATAATTTACTGTAACAGACAACCAGCGCTATCAACTACATACCCTGTTCTCATCGCTCGTCTTTTATTATTATCATTATTTTTATAATCATAACACTTTATCACCGTCATCATGGCTGTCCATTTAGATGATCTCCCTTTTCATTTTCATTCTTCGTAACGGAGCCTTTAATTATCTTCACCAAACGAAGATGAGCGTATAATACGTCCGCAAAGATTGTCATAAATTATTGTATTTATTATTCCACCATGTTATCCTCCTACTTTGTAATATGACAATGCAGACAATGTTCTCGTATCATTGTACTTTTGTGTCGCATTCTTTCAAAAATCCTGCATGAGCAGCAGAACATTTCAATGACGCATCGCATGTGTTTTGATCTGCCCTGCCTTTAAGTACACTATAAAAGAGTTACATTACTAAAATTACAGTTTTACTTTTGGAAATTTACAGGCCGCATCTAGCTGTTTAGTGATATGATTATTCTTCTGCCATTATGCTTGTCCGAACTTTTATTCACCAACAAAAAATGAAGAAATGAAATAGAGCTAACTTTCGATTTATGCATGCAATCAAAAAACGGCATATTTTTGGTTTCGTTAAAAAATTCAGATGACAAGCTCCTTAAGGTTTGCCTGTGTAATTATATTTTGATCTTTGTGTAAAACATAACCGACTAATGTTTAGACACATTGTAAATCCAACCGTCAATGACTTGGGTTTAACCACTTGAAAATTCTTGGTGGATAATCGCTTATAAAGCTTAAGAAGTATACTACGTATGCAACACTCATTAAAGTATTGTCACATATAGATGTACAACAGGAGTAGAAAGGAATTTGAAATCTGGTGGGCACCTTTCATACAACTGTGAAAGCTTTATCGAAATCATGAATCATGTCTTCATGGTTCAAATCATGAGCTAAACTCTGCAACATTTTTTTGCACTAGGAGTTTCGTCGACAGTTGACACGACATGGTGATCCAACATTATGTCACGCACGCAAATTCTCTCTCGTTTCCAAATATTATCTACTTTTACCAGACCACACTTCAACAAATCTTTCAAGTAATTTTTATGATATACCTACCTATAAGCATTTTAAAAACAAACGAATCATTATGGACGATTTCTGTAACAAAACGCGCAAATATTCAACCAAAAGTGCTTACACGAATATAATAAAACTAAATACCAATAAACAAGATGCACGAAGCACGAGTCATTTGTTAATAGGGATGCATCTCTACAATGTTTCTTTATGTAATAGTTTTGTAAAGAAAACTACTAAATTACTCAGGGTGCTTTAATTACTGATGCGATATATTCTTCCCTTCATTCATCTATCGGTTACGTATGGTTCACCATGATATGTACTTTGATTACCTACTATGTAATTAAATTTTAGCGTGGAGTCAGTTTCTTTTACTTCATTAAAAGCACGTCCCATACACTCACAAAATAATAATGATAATATCATCATCAGTTTACCCCCACATTACACAGTTTGCATCTTCTTTAGTTTATGACTATATGGCTCTGCATATTATTATGCATGCAATGAGAAATGATTAGATAATGTCAATAATTCTTACAGTTCACACAACACAATTATATTTTATAACGTCCCTTGAGTACATCCTACAGTAAACTCAAGTTTAATTGATGTAAACAACGAAAATAACGAAACGCACTATTATCTTTTTGAATATATAAATAGTAGATGGAACGTTGAAGCAGAAAAGAAACAAAAACCCTAAGCTGACATTTTGCTTACAGCTGAAATCACAGAAACAGTACACATCAGTACCTATTATATAAAATTGTGATTGTAATTTAAATTAAAATCAGACTCATGGGTTTATAAAAGTGTTCTCTTAAGATGGAACGTTATAGCTTTTTGTATTATATCTGCGTTCTTGAGAGGAGGCTACAATTTAATACACTACAGCTCATTTAATTCATATTTTATCTGTTTCACGTGCATAATCTATTGTATGGGCATATCACATCACAGTAAATGCAGGAGACTCCATTGCGATACCATGCGCTTCCTCCATTACCATGCTACTTCCTTTGGAAAGCGGAATGAATGTGAATAAAATGATTTATCGAAAGAGATGAACCTTGTGTCATAAAATTCCTCATAATTGGTGATAATGGTTTCAAAATGAAATTGTGCTTTTCTTCACTGGTACGTATTTCTTATGCTGTAGGGAATGTAAAGTACCTCGGGCTTAAGCCTTCAATCTTCTTTCTCATTTTTTTTCATTAGCTACGAGTTGTTAAAAGATTACTCATAAGAACCAACCAGTGTGGCTCTCAACGGAAAGTCCAATGACTAAGACTAATGACTTTTGAGTGTCTCTTTTGATTAATAACTATTTCAATACTGGTTGATTCGAAATGAAAAATTGAGAATTTAATTAAGTAATATGTTCACTCAAGCAATCCTGTTACACTCAGAAATTGAATTAGAATGAGTATAAAATTCAAATCTTAAAAATTTTGTCAAATTGAATATTAATGGTCAGGACACAAATCAATCTTGTTCACATCCGCTAATGTTCTGTAGCTACATGAAGTTTCAAGTCAAAATACATAATAATAGTATGTTATGTTATGACCACGCCAACAAAATATTCCGTTTTACAATAAGAAAAGAATATTCACTGTTTCTCGAAAGTATACCTACTTAAACTTTTGGAGTAAAGTAGCAAATCAATGGAATCTGTGTTTCATATTTGATGTCTGATGGTTTCAGGAACTTAAGGACACCAGAGATGAGAGGATTCCGTTTTTACATCATCCAAAATTCAGTTTTAATTCTACTGCTACTTTTGCGAAATTATAAATGACGAGAAAAAAAACGAGGAATACAGATGCAATGAAAAGAGCACCTCATTTTCATATCAGTGTTTTGAAACCCGTTCATGTTCTGGAAATAATGTTTTTCCTATTATAATTTTCTCATTCAAATTCCAGAGTTTACACATGCCGATTGTGTATTAAATGTCAATGTAACACAAAGCTCTAAAAAATCACAATACGCAGTTCCGGTATAAATCACAAAGATTAAACTGCTCTGGTAGGGACTACTGACAGGACCATAGATGCGAATCATGACTATTTGTGACTTATGAGTGACGTATAATTCCATTTTCTGTTTTAGATTCTAGAATCCATTGTTTTAAAAATAGACAACGTTCATAGTAGTCGAATAACTTTTGATACCAGCAACAAGTAACAATGCAGTAGAAATAATCCTATTAAGAATCATACCCTTCATCCCATCATCATAATTTTGAATTACCTTGCACAATTGAGCAGCACAAATAAAGCTCTTCTGTGTAGTAGCCATAAAGTTCCTGCGCCCCTTGTTTGTTTCGCCTTCGCGTGTGAAAGAAATTAGACGATTTCCCTCATGAAAGTGACTCCTTAAGGTTCTCACTGTCTTTTAGCTAAGCCTTTTGTCGTTTCATTATACGTACAATATATTATACTCCTTAATAATTAAAGGCATCACTACAAACCTAAACTGATGTCTGTGATGTGTGTGGCAAAAATGGTATGGGGAATCACCAGCAATCACATGTACTTTGTATGTGTGTAGGTGGAACACGTATGCATTTTGGCTTGCCGTAATTATTTATTCGCCTTAGAGAACATCATATATATAGCTTTATAGGTACTTAAAATTGTGAAGATTCTTTGTCAAGTGCCGTGTCTGTCGTCTACATTGACAAAGTATAAATTACAAAGTTATTATTATTTGCCTTTTACACATTTAAGCATTGGTTTTATACAGGGATCATCGCCTGGTAAATTATAGTGAGAGTGGAGAATTTACAACTTGAAATATACCTAATTACTTTGTAATTATGCTTACCAACGACGAAAATTTCTTCAATGTTTTAGTGGCGTACGCACACATAAGATTGTGATGGGATATTTGCAAATCATTATACATACCTACGTACTCACGTTTTAGAAGTGCGTAGATAATTCCCATTTTTGTGCGTAAAACCATAATAAATTTGATAGGTTCTTTAATGCTTTCAGCTATCATTCTTATATTTTTGTTAAAGGTCAAATTATAGTGGAGGAGATCAATGCAAAGTTTTACATTGTGCTGGGATAGTGCTGTTTTCTTCCATAATTCAGAAACTATGTAAATATTCACATTATATAAAAATGTGCTTATCAATGAGTTATGAGTTTTATGAATGTTAAGAAGATTAAGCTTCGCTTAGCTCAACATGTATAATTGTCGGGTTCTTTCTCTATTTTTGTTGACATATATTTTCATGATGAATCAAGTCTTCATAGTTATTATATGTACAATGATGACCATTACAAATCATTAAAAATATTTTTATTTTATCTCATGTACTCGTGTACGTTCAAGCATGCCGTATCATCACTCATCACTCGTTGTATAGTATACAACAAGGTCTAAATGTTGAGTGTAGTGCAATTAGTATTTAAATTATTCTTAAACAACAATCTATCTGGAGATCAATGATATGATCAAATCCTTATTCTGACATTTCACGACTATTAGGTGAACTCTTTAATGGGTATTTACTGCAATATGCATTTGTCTGTAATGATTCTAAAATAAGTTAACACACAATCTCAATCTTTCATACATTTTTTGGTTTCATACAAACCATTGTTTTGCTTGCTAAAGCTGTGCAAACTTTCAAGTTTACTAAAAAATGTCAAAATCTACAAAATCCATCGGAGATCGATACTGACTGAGTTGAAGCATCATGCAAAGGAATATCATTACGATAGTAATCATACGATGATAGCTTGATAATTTCAGACATTCTACACAGGAATTGGATGTGAAAGCCACAACGAAGCAAAAATAATTACTTGGATGTCATTAGTGTCATTTCTGCACTTGTACTTGGCATTTAACCTTGTAGCGGTCTAATTTTTTGCAATATTGAAGATACACGCCCGTCTAATGATCACAGAATTTTATGTAAACTTGTCGATGAATGCATTATAAGGATTGCCGATAACATCTTCCTAATTATTTGAGAGGTAGCTAATGACCAAAGTAATATTCAAAAAAAAATCCCATGAGATGATAGGAAATTAAAACAGCTAATTGAAGAAACTTTGCGGTTTTCCCGTTCATGGTCATTCACAAAAGAATTAAAAGAGACGGGACATGGGACAGGGATAAAATATATCCCTTCACAAAAAATTACTTCAATTATAAATAAATACCAATAGTAAAATAAAGGAGGTTTATTTGCAAGTTTTACATCAAATTCTTCAAGCATATAATAATGCATTAGGTATATCATGCAAATGTTTTTAAAGCTCTTCCAGTCTAGCTAACGCTCCTCAAATGCTTTTACTTTAGAAGAAACAACGTCCGGTATCTCAACATGCTCTTTTGGCAATAGAAACTATTTTTTAGTGTAAACTCTATCGATTTTATCGCAGTGTTTCTGCACCATCCCTACTACACTTTTGTTTTAAACAAATTGAAACAAACCGTTTTCACTCTCATTGTCCACCCAGATTGGCACTCATCCGTGATGAATCACTTTTATTTTCACTCAGCCCTACGAACACAATAGAGGCATACACTGCTAGTTAAATTTCTACCTGTTGCACGCGTTTAGAATCAACCAACATATATCTGTAAAAGAAACATTGCCGATTACAAGAGCCCTTATATATATAGCACGATAAGGCATTCATTCACTTGCACATAAAGCTTGACTTTGTTTAGTGAGCAGTAAAAGCAAAGAGCTTGGTGTGGTCATGTTAGCTCTTTTCATATAAATCTAACTGAACAATGGATCCCTTCTTTGAACATGCAGCTATCTCTATTTAACTTTTTGTTTTACTAGACTTTGATTTTTATATACACCTATTATACGAATCATGAGCATACAGCATATAAACGATCAAGTAGCCAGTTCTCAAGAGAAGTAATCTGTTGTTTTTAAACTTCTTCCACATGCCTGTTAACAATGTCTATGAGGTTTAGAACGATAAATACTCAAAAATGGCAAGTAAGATTAACTTTCAGTTTTATTTGATAAACAAAGGCGAGTGTGTTTTCCAACAACAGACACGATAACATTTTGATAGAAGCACAGTGTGTAACGTATGACCGTATGTTCATCTTCCTCAAGTGCCATTACTTTTTTGTCTTTAAACTTATGACGTAGATAAATTTTCTCTCCCTACCACCTGCATAATCAGGACAGGAAGATGTCTGTTTTGTTACAAGAACTGTAAGGACTGAACTGAAGATGAGATTTGGTTCAAACTAGCTCCTTTGAAGAGATGTGTATAATTCTGAATGTTTAACAGCCAAAAATAAGAAAAGGAAGGGAAGATGGTGTGATGATAAATGATGATTTTTTTTTGCTAGCGATTCTTTTGCTTATTGACCTGATTAGTTTAGAAATAGAAACGGCATATCTGCAATCCGCATCTTAGCGCAACCGTTCGAATCTCACCTCACCTCAGAAAGAAACACTGAGTGAATATCGTGAATGTGCACATATCATCCACGATCTGATCCGACGAACATAGCGTGATGAAACGACCTGTTTAACTAAACGATGAAAGGACAACTTGCGTTTTGTTTTTACAAATAGATGAAGAAAGAGAGCTATCGATCAAAATTCGAAATTGCAAGTCATTCTGGTGCGTGACAATGTTTCTAAGAATGGGGAGAAATATGATTGGAAGATGTTTGAAGATGCATCTACAAATAATATTTCCTACAAGTTGTAAATGTTTTTAGAATATATCACTTCAAGTTCTTCTCTTCTTTTATTGACTTTTATAGAGGATGACAACCGAAAATTATGGAGAGGTTGTTTGACATGCATGAGCACACACATTTTGTTTTTTTATTCAAATCACTCAAATCCATGCAGTAATTTACCATAAAATTTGCTAAATTACATCGTTTACTGTGTGAGCTACTTTGAACGTGTTCATTGTTTGCGATTTTATTGGATTATCCTTACTTTACCCCTCTACGCCCTTGCAGTGTAAAAACAATGCTCACTGCATTTCATTTTGCATTGTTTCAATACGATTTATAGGAATGGTAAACTGCGCAAGGTAAATATAGCTTTCAATGTAAATTTGCTGCTGACTGTATAAGCTTGAAATGAATACGACAGCCAAGGAGTACTTATAGAGAACATTGCAAGGGTTTAATGATTTACATTAATGTATTTTGTAAATATCAGTAAGCAGAAATTAAAGAGTCAAAATATATCCTATTCCTGCCTCAAAAACAATAATATATTGTAGGATAAAAGTTGACTTTGACTTTTTATGCAGTTTTCAGAAAAAGCATAAATTATTAGGTCGCAACCAATCAAGAGATGTTTACCGTGGAGGCTTATTGAGCTGTGTACAGACTAATGAACGTTGGAGAAGGATCTAGCGTCATGCGCTATATGAGTAATACAACAAAAGTAAATCTAAAAATGTGAGCAAACAACCATTTTGCTTTTATGATATGTGGCAAGTTGTAATTACATAAAAGATCTTGTAAAAAATATCATAATGTACATTATGCCTGATATTTTTTGCATTCCAAACTTTATTAAGAACCAGTGTGCTTTCATGTAACACAAAAAATGTGCTTCAAATTAAAAATTAACAAATCATTTGCAACACCACACTTAAAATGGTGGTACTTAAAATGACACCACCATCAGGCATCAATATCATCATACATATCTCAATCATCATTGATATGTGTGTCGAAACTTAAGGAAAACCTTATTCATAGATAACCAATAATCATAATTCGTGAATCCTGCTACTGTATCAATGTACTGCTTTAAAAAATAAGTTCGCATGAAAAGACTTTTCAACTTTGCTCGCATCCGCACCCTCTCGACCTCTCAAAAGACAAATACCGCTTGTCATTGATCGATTTCATGATTCAAAATGAGTAGCCAGTTGTAAATTTGTAAGGAAAGGAAACAAAAGAGATTCGCAAAAGCATGAATGAATCTACAGAAGCTGATCTAGAACATTAAGCTAGTATCTACGCATGCACAGTAATTAAAAATTAAGTATCACAGTAAAAGAATGAAATCAAACTGACCATTTTTTCAGAGTAGAACTTATTTCAACACTCGTTAAAATTTGCTAGGCTTCAAAATTGCATTTTCAGGCAATGTGCCATACACAAAAAATATCTAAAGAAGCGAAAGCAAATTCTATATATCTTCAATGTTTAAGTTCAGCACATTGATATAATTCCAACCCCAATCAACCATCGTAAATATAAGAACAGTCATTTTTTCGTAGCCAAAAACTTCCGGGGTTCTTATAATGAATTAAATGAATTGATTTTATCCATTGATTATAAAAGTGAACACAAATTTACTACTTGTGTGAGGCGTGAGCTTTTATAGTGACACACTCGATTTTTTGTACTAAACTAAAACAACATCAAAAATATCTTAGAAGTTCTATAAACACGTCACTTTATTAGATTTTTATTGATCTGCAATTGTACCTTTGCAAAACACTCAAAAGGAACATTAAAGCGTTTGGCCTTCATACAAAAAATTTCTTGACCCTTCCGAAATTCTCAATTATTGAGTAATGTGTAATATCACCTTTAGATCAAACAACTGAGTACACCATTAAATACATAAACAAATTGCTGATGTCATTGATATTAAAGTACTTAAAGTTATAATCAGTTGAAGATTTCCGACAGTCTGTATTTTGTAAAACATTCGTTTTATAACTTAAGTATTTCATAATTAGCCATGCCACATTATTTTCCGATTTTCTCTGTAAACCTTTTTAAAACAATGCATTGTGCCCATCAGAATTATTAAGAAACTAAATCGATAAAAGAGAAGCAACGAAATTCATATAAATTAAATATCCGAAATTCCAGACGTTTAAACATTTTACTTACATAAATATAATTCAAAGACCAAAGTCTTTAGAATCACATATCCAAATCATCATTTTGAAATGCTTTGTAAACGTATGGCTAACAAAATATAAAAGAGATTGAAAGTGCAGCCACATATAGCATGTATTCAGATATGAGTGAAGATGAAAGTGAAAATTTTCCTAGTTTGTAATGTGCATAAAAGAACATCAAAAGTACATATAGGAATGTTCTTGACCGTAACTCGACGTGAGTAAAGATAACAATAATATTAATAATATTTAAGGTACCGTAGAATTAAGAGCTTTAATAAAGTAATCAGCATCCATTAGTTTGCTACTCTCTGATTTCTTTGAATGTGTGTAGGAATATCAAATCCAGTTTTCTTCAAGGTAGATAATTTTGGTATGCAAAACGCAATATACGCATATTATGACGATCTACGTGTGTGTCTCTCATCAACTTTTGGTTTTCAGAGTCATTTTTTGCAATTCATTTATTGATTTTCAAGCTATAAAGTTGATTTTTAATCATTTCTAGTTTCGTTGTAAATAATGTCCCATTCTGAGTTATTACTTTAGATTTTTAGATTCTTGTTAACACAATATAAAAACAATATTTGCTTTTGACAATTGGTTAGGGTTGATTAATGGGCTAATAGAATAGAATACATGCATGCTTTGAAATTATTAATCCAAATTCCTTGTAAAAAGTAGTTTTCATGTGTCAGAATCAAAGCTACAAAGCTCTGATTAAATCTGCGATCGGTATTTTCAAATTAATGCTAATAAATGCAGAATTTTAATCAGTGCGCAGTGCGGCGATTCAATTAAATTTCAATGCAGAAAAAAATTCCACATAGTCTTAGATTAAGGTATAATTATCAAGAATTTTGTATGATGAAGGGACTGTGTAAGTTGCAATGTTGGATTGGTTGGCATTTAAAAAAATATTTAAATATAAGATGGCCAATTTTCTACGAATCTTACCTTGGAATTTGAAATCACAAACAAAGATCACGAGATTCCTATGTTAGTAATTTCATCTATATGCACTGCAAATTAAAACTGTAAGTCATTTTTGAAATGCTTTCTTTGATCCGCCGAGTATCTTGCCGAGCAAGTACGAAAGAATGCACAAAACCTATGTATGGACTCTAAAGAATTCGTAGAGTATTAACTGATATAAAAGACAAAATCTCACGTGCACTGTCCACACCCTTGAACTCACGCGTAAACTGACACATGAAACAACTATTTGTCCTTTGCAGTATCCGTGTTCCAGAATCTGCACGTCGCTTTCATACCACTTGCACTTTCATGGGTCTAATCAACAGGTCGAAGAAACATAATATGCATTGATATATTATAACGAGTTTCTTTTTTTATTGACTAACCACAAAAACCAAAAAGAAATCCGTGTTTCGATTCGTATAAAATTCTATGAGTAGCAAATAGTCACTATCACTTGTTCACAGAAAGATGTGAATCTTGTTTCGATATAGGTAGCAGTGTTTTTCTGGTTGAATTCTTCATCTTACGATGATATAATACGCACGTCTCCAAAATATTTCCTGCAAGAGGAAGGGCATAATATGTAACTGCATGATAAAAACTACGCATGCATCCTTTTCCTTTGCATGCAAAGAAACTACTAAATTCAAAACGCAACCCCGTATGCAATGTTTGTTGGTTGAGTTGCACTAATGAAAACGAAACTGAAATCTTGTCTCTTCTCCCCATCTACTACCATTATTATTGTATGCGTAATGTAATAATGCATAATCCATCAGTAACTAGTCTTACTGACCGACAAGACCACAACAATGAAGCATTTTAACTTGCACTATCGATGGGAGTAGGTATTATATGAGTTTAGTTTAGCCCTTTCATAGCTGTTGACTAATAAAAGACGCATCATGCACACAAGTAAAGGATTCACATTCTCATGTAAAATACCATACAAAATTACAAAGTAGTACTGCAGTAGACAATAAGAGATAAAGTTGCAGATAGACATGTTCAATATTGTTTTATACAATTGCCAACTATGTACTAAAGGTTGTTATATAATATTAGATACTAAATTACGGGTGATAATATTAGATTAGAAAAAAATGAACTCTGAAGTTTACATTTGCTGCTTATAATTTAACATTTTACATAAAATTATGCTTTTACCATTCAAATGAAATTGAAAGATTTTTAATTCTGTAAAATCAATAAAATAATAACATCTTAGAAGCTTATATAAATTAAACTTGTCGATTCTAAACTTTGTTTTGAAAATGAAAGTTGGCAGAAGTTTCCATAAGAATATCTCATTTACATTTAATTTTGATATAGTTGTCTTCAAGAAATCTTTTAAAGTTTCTGCATTTAAATAAGCCATTTAAGAATTTAAAATGAAAGAATACAAAGCGTGTGCATACATATATTTGGCGTCTGTGGCAGTTTGACTATGTACATTTTTTGGTTGATTGAAAATAAAGGCAGTCACTGGTGTTTTTGAACACACCTTATACCAGCTCGTGTGGCTTTTAAACTTGCTCACGGAGGAGAAGTTAAGGTGATGCTTGTGTTGTGAACAATGAAGTAACAGAAACGCCTTACAGCAAAGGTGCATACCTTATGTAGTCAATGCCTATGCCGATTCTTTAGTTGTTAAATATCATTGCTCACAAACCAGCACACACTCTTGCACCCTTCTACCAGCATGCCCATACAAATACAACTCTGCAAAACTTTTATTGTGAGTTACGCATAAAATCAGACTCCCTTTCATTCATTCATATTCGAACTTTTTAAATGCTCATTTTGATTCTTTGAAACTGTATGTAAAGTTGTAATAAATGTAAATTCAATTCATTGTTTGCATCCATTTATATTAGTTAGCTATTTTAACTGAACGATAAAATAAAATGTAAAACACCATATGCAAGAATTGAACAAGACACTAAAATACATTGTTTTCGTCGATATTTTTAAAAAAGCAGCTTACATAGCATAATTGTATTACAATCTTCTAAACTATAACACTTTTTTCCAAAAATCAAAAGACGGGTTAGCTAACTTCACCATCCTTTTTTACTTTTAGTTTCTTCATATCTATGCAAATTGACAGATTTTTTATTCAAAGCACATGGCGAAGTGTCTAGTGAGAAAGAGGATACATTGAATAGTTTAATCGAAAGTAATTTTCTGTAAACCGGGTGCTATTTTTTGTTTAAACGCAATAATAAGAAATCTGGATCAAGCTTAGACGACTACTTTCTTGTTGTTTTAAACGAAGCAATCGTATTTGGTACACAAATGGGGACATTTGTTAAAACTGACATGATACAAAATTTTTATTAATTGACTCCTGGTCGTAATCCATTGCCATTAGAACAAAAAATCTTATAGTACAATGGTTTGACTAAGGCACTTTTGCTGTTATTGCAGTTTGTAGCACAACCAGAATACGCAGTTGTAATTTTATATATTGGGAACAAGCTGAGGAAGTTCTATGCATTCAATTTAAAGTGCATTAAGTACAATATTATCCTCTAAGGTTGCTGCAGTGAAAATCCTTCAAAATGTCTCAGTCATTTTTCTTCCGTTTGATGCAGCTTTTTCTTAAAATAATAAAAACTATGTTATAGATTGCATACAATATACTATAAAGAACTTGCTTTTAGAATAGCAATAATTAAAACATTCATTGAAATGAAAGCAATAAATTAACAGCATGACGCTTATTGTGATGTGGTGGTCAGATGTAAATACTACGTGAAGCGAATTAAACCTTCTTACATTAGGGTCGGGTTGTCGGGTATAAGAATGAATCAATATCTAGACTGGTGTGTTTGTATACTACACAAATCGATATCATGTATGAATTATCGATATTTCACAGATAGTATCTCTACAGTTCTCAAGCATAAAAATCCAATACTGGAGATGCTACAAAGCGATGGAATTCAAATTCATCTGAAGTAAACTCAAATTTTTATTAACCCCAGCACAGCTCTGAAAAAACATTAAAGGTTTCAAATTGAAACTTTCAATGCAGGCATTAGTACTTGGAGTGAGGTCGATCTTTTGCGGTTTCTCGTAAGAACTATAAATACTTTAGAAAACGAGTATGCGTTGCGTTGCATTACAGGCAGCATAACTCTCCTAGGAATCGCAAGATACCCCAGTCTAGTTGCTCTTAGCTTGGATGCACTTACCACTACTTCCACCCTTTCTTTTTTCCATTTGCATCATTGTATGACATTTTACAAGTGTCAGCAAAAAAGTACCAAAGATTCTTACTACGAATTATTACTACGAATGATCTTTTTTGCAAGATTGAAGAAAAACTAAAGACATCTAATAATTTCTGCAGAACTCAAAATTACCTTTTTTAGGTGCGATATTGAGAAAATACCTACCTATTATCATATTTGATGATGGTGACTCTGCAGCAAAAATTTAGGCATGTTCCATTTCTAAGCAAGACCTTCATGGATTTAAGGTTCAGTTCAAAGGACTTAATATTGACCTTCAAAAGAAGTCCAAGTCCATAATCTATAAATCTATTAATAGTCTGTAGTAATGAAGTGGTCAAGAATATTATTGTCATTTAGTTACGCAGCTTTAGTACTTGTGTTTATCCAAAGTTCGTGCTGTTCAGCCCTCAGTTTTAGTCCTCCTCTCAGAAGGGCTCCTCTGATATTTTGTTTTAAAATTGGTAAGACGAATTTCAAACATTTATGCGACCTTGTGACCTTTTGAGAAGTGTGAGTTTGACTGCATCAAGTCTCTTAAAGGACAAAAAACAGACAGACCCTTAAGCAGTCCTGGAAGGCAGTGGAAGGTCTTAACCTTCCCCTTTTGTCGATAGTCAAGGTCCAAGGTAGAGCAAGGGAATAACAAATCAGCTACCCATATTACGCATACCTGCACCCTTTAAATAGAATGTTTTCACCTCGTTCCTGTCAAATCGAAGGTAAGTGGACTAATCGTGATATTATTTGTCTCATATGCAGAATGCAGGTCGAACTAGCTATTAGCAGTTCGAACAAAAGAATTGTGTTTGTTGTTGTGATTTGTTTATAATAAATACTTAAAACCATGTTCACTAACACCAGAGATGATGTACTTCTCATGAACTGATACTTAAAAATTGACAACACTTGATTTTGCTTGATACTTCTCATGAAACTTGAGGTAATAGAAAAAAAGCCACTATACTATGAAAAACAGTTTGCAAAAGTGGAAAATGTCTATCCACTTTTCAAGCATGTAAACCATTCATTAAAATTTAAAGCAACTCATCACAGTTCCATCCAATAGTCATCCATCTTCGACACTACAAATCATGAAATTTATGAATTGATCTCTAATTTTTTAATGAAAAGATTTTGGGTATAATTATGCACTTGAACAATTCCAAGAATGCATGTATAAGCTCAAGTTTTTTTTATACATAAATACTCAATTCAAAGATTTTTGTCTTTGTTGCTTTCCTGTTATATCAAGCTTTGCAGGACGCTCTCTCAGTGTGAGCGAATCAGATCACAGAATCGAAGAAGCGTGAACAAAGACATTCACCTGCGCACATGCACGATTCAATCTCATTGCCCCATCAAGTGCATAAACATTAGCGGTAACTCCAGCGGGAAGACATGTGACGTTGTTTTGTTTTCAGATATCCTCAGTCTTTTGTTTTCTCCGTTTCCAGCCGAAATTGAAAGTTGACAGTGATGATGAAGTAAAGTGCATCAACAAAACATGCTGGCTAAGAGAAGCAGTTTTCTGAACTGAACAAATTTTCCATGTGACAAATAATTAATAATTATCGTTAACAATTGATGTACGTGTGTTTCGTGTTAAAAATTTGTGGACCTGTAACGGGTGAATCACATTTTACAGCCGATTAACATAATTGTTGGTAGATGCTAAAGGGGCTTTCTGGTTTTCACCTAGTCCTAAGGAAATTTGTTCAAGGTGAGTATTTTGAAAATCTATGTAACTTGGTATTGCAGATAATGTTTGTTTTAAAGACAAACATGTTCCTAGATGTTTGAATTTGAATGTTATGCAGGTGGTTCCTATAATTAATACCAGCGTGCTGGATTTCTTTCACTATAGGAGCTCCAGTAGTTTCTAATCGACCACAATCTTCAAGTACTTTTGGTTGTTATTCTGGAGTTTTTCTGAAGAGAGACCTCACACATCATTCGCTTTCTCGTGGTCGTTGGGATTGGTTTAACAAGTCGTCATCTTCTGAAAGGCTACTTAATACCTTAGTTGGGGAGGCGAATATAGTGGGAGTTCCAAGGCCGTCTTCCTCATTGACATATTCAAATTTACGACTGTTGTCATCGAAAGCTAAAGCAAAGCCCAAAATGAAAGGCAAAGGCGCAAAAGGTGGGGGTCCACTACAACAAACCAAAATCGGACAGTTTTTCAAGAGGGGAGCAAGTGCGACTGAATCTGGTAGCACAGTCTCTCCAAAGAAGGAATCACCGGTGAAGAAAGAAAAGGAGAAGAAGATTGAAGAAGACGATAAGGTTGAAAATGGTAATAAGATGGAAACAAATGGTGATAAGATGGAAACAAATGGAGATAAGACAGAAACAAATGGTGGGAAAGCCGGAAGAAAGAGGCGGTCAAAGTCTACTTCTTCAGAGGACGAAGAACAAGAAATTGTAAAGAAGACTAAGAAACCAGAATCTAAGAAGCAACGGCGAAGAATCGTGATAGCAGACTCGAGCAGTGAAGAGGAGAAGAGCGATGAGGAAGCTAAAGTGATGAAGAACGCTTCAAAGCGAAAGTCTAATGAGTCAAAAGAGGTTAAAAAAGAAAAGGAGGGATCAAAGAAGGCAGAAAAAACTAAAGCATCTACACCACCGAAATCGAAAAGCCACAGTCCTGAAAAAAAAGAAAAGAAGGTCAATCGAAAGTCAGAGGACGAGAAGAAGCCCGTTAAAAAGGACGATGATTCTGAAAGCAGTGACAAGAAGGAAAAGAAAAAAGAAGGAAGCGTTGCTCCAGAAAGTAGACCTTCATTACCGCCTCCGACAGGTTGGAACCCAGACTATAACCCTGCAAAAAGTAAATATCATCCCATTGATGATGCTTCGTGGACAAGGGATCAGAGGTATGTAATTAATTTAAAAAGTCATTATTTAGACTTTTTTCACGATGTAACTGAAGATGGAGAATTCATGATTGATGTTTTATTTCTCTAGAGTCCCTTATCTGGCGCTCGCAAAAACCCTTGAAGCAATTGAGGCAACCAGTTCCCGTCTCAAAAATATTGAAATCCTGTCGAATTATTTCCGTTCTGTGATGATACTCTCCCCAAATGATATGCTTTTAAGTGTTTACTTATGTCTCAACAAACTGGCTCCTGCATATGAAGGTAAATATTTTTTCCTTATCGTTTTGTTAAAAATCACATTTATTCATCTATCTGATTGAATCGTTGTTGGTCATTGATTATTAGGGGTGGAGCTGGGAGTTGCTGAAACAAACGTAATGAAAGCCATAGCGCAAGCAACGGGTCGATCATTGGATAGAATAAAAGCGGATGCTGTGAAAGCTGGAGATTTGGGAATCGTTGCCGAGAACAGCAGATCTACACAGAAAACATTGTTTCAACTTCCGCCGTTGACAGTTCATGGCGTGTTTCACAAGTTAAAGGAAGTTGCTGGCATGTCTGGTAGTGCTGTAAGAATTTATTACTGTAACGCTTATATTCATTATTTTAAAGACATCAACAATGGTAATGGTAATAAGCACTTATTTTTTACTCTTTCATTTCAGAGTCACTCCAAAAAAATTAGCATGATTACATCCCTTCTGGTAGCTTGCAAATATTCTGAAGCTAGATACTTGGCCAGATCATTACTTGGAAAATTAAGAATAGGATTGGCGGAGCAATCGCTTCTACAGGCCATCGCTCAAGCATGTTTCTTAACCCCTCCGGATCAAGATCGTTCAGAGTGGCCTCCGAAATTTCTTGACCGTGGAAAGAAACTTTCCACTGAATCTTTGAAAGCTAAGTTTGAGGAGGAGGCGTACAAAGTGAAATCAGCATTTTGGTAAGGATACCTCGGGTTTTTGTATTGACTTTTTTTTATATAGATTAGTACCATGCATTATGGAATATCGTTTGTATTTTCTTTTTGGCACCAAATTAACTTCTTCTTGTATGACTTCTTTAATTTCTTGGAAATCAGTGAATGTCCCAACTACGATCTTCTGGTAGAAGCGCTGTTAGAGGAAGGTACAGACGGCTTAAGTGAGCATTGTAAGCTTACCCCAGGTATCCCACCCCGACCTATGTTAGCACAACCCACCAAAGGCGTTGCTGATGTTTTAGAAAGGTTTGATGGAGTTAAATTTACCTGTGAGTACAAGTATGATGGAGAAAGGGCTCAGGTAAGCTGCTAGATAAATGCTTTGAAATACATCGTATGATGATGTGATTGCAAATATAAGTTATTGAATGCATGTAAACTTTTGGACTTCAGGTTCATCTGCTTGAAGATGGGAGCATTCGTATATACAGCAGAAATCAAGAAAACAACACGTCCAAGTATCCAGATATCATTTCGCGTTTTAGCAAATGCGTGAAAGGGGAAGTAACATCATGCATATTGGATACTGAAGCCGTTGCGTGGGATCTTGAGAAAAAGTGTATTCTTCCATTTCAGGTCTTGTCCACCCGAAAACGAAAGGTAATTAATTACTTCATGTTAAGCATTGTCGTATTTAGTAGTTAATTTGTTAATGAACGTTTCCAGTATATAATATAACTTTGTAAATTGTGATTTGTACAGGATGCTGATGAATCTGAAATCAAAGTACAAGTTTGCTTGTTTGCTTTCGATTTGATTTACTTGAATGGTAAATCCATGATTAAGGAGCCTCTTATGAAGCGACGAGATCTTCTGCGAGAACATTTCCAGCCAGTTACAGGGGAGTTTGTTTTTGCAACTAGTGTGGATACTGACAGCATGGAAGAAGTACAAGAGTTTTTAGAGGAGTCTGTGAAAGGTCTGTGAATAAATTTTTTGTTCAAATGCACACCACATAATGTAAACTAACTTTAGTATGATTTGGTTTCTACCTTATAGGAAACTGCGAAGGGTTAATGGTTAAAACCTTGGACGAAAAGGCAACCTATGAACTAGCCAAGAGATCACAGAAGTGGCTTAAGCTTAAGAAAGATTATTTGGATAGCGGAGGTGATTCACTGGATTTGGTGGTGATTGGGGGCTTTTTAGGGAAAGGGAAGAGAACAGGAACATACGGTGGGTTCCTGTTGGCCTGTTATGACCCGGATGAGGAAGTATATCAAACAATTTGCAAGGTAAATTATCAAAAATGTTTTACTCTCTAATTCTTCTAATGCAAATTAAACGTGTGTTTGACTAACAATTAGTAATTTATCCCTTCCGTAACTTTTCAGTTGGGAACTGGTTTTTCCGATGAAAATTTGCAACAGCATACAGAATCGCTTAAGCCGCACATTATACCATCTCCAAAGTCCTACTACCGGTACCACACCCAGTTAACACCAGATCACTGGTTTGATGCTGTACAAGTATGGGAAGTCAAGTGTGCTGATCTTTCTCTTTCACCTGTGCACACGGCGGCTGAAGGAATGGTAATTTTTCAAAACGTCGATATACTCTATTTTCCTTTTAAACCTTTAAAACCTTCTAATCTTCATAAAATCATACTAATTCGTTCCTAATTCAACTTTAGGCGGACCCCCAACGTGGTATTTCCCTGAGGTTCCCCCGGTTTTTGAGGATCAGAGATGATAAAAAGATTGAAGATGCTACATCAGCTTCACAAGTTGCGGAAATGTATAAAAGTCAAGAGGTTGTTAAAAACTCTACAGACAAGAAGAAAGGAAATGATGATGAGGATGATTTCTATTGAGCCATAGTTTCTTTTCTTCTTCAATTTTCACGTTGGATTGGTTATGCTGGACAAAAAGCGTCGCAGACGACGTTCAACATTCATTATTTTCTTGTGCAAAACTGCAAACACATTTATTTATTTATTATTTGTTTCCAGACTTCTAGCTATGAAAAACATGTATTACAAACCTGACTAATGAAAAAGTTCATTTTTGAAAAATAAAATCTCATTGCTGTCATATTTAAAATTCCACATGAATAAATTGAGCTTTTTAGTTCAACCTTTAAGAAAACAATATTTGAGTGTTATTATCTTAATCAAACCACATTTCGTATTCACGCCACACAGAGCAGAAATCCAAATTAGAAGTCAAGCAAAAGCCAATTGCTTATAAATACATTCCTCGTAGAAACTAAAGGCGCCTGCAGGTACTAATATACTATAATAATTAATTAAAGTTCCGTTTTGATTTCAATCAATTTGGACGCTATAGTAGGCTATAAGCATTGTATTGTACTTTTTAAACGCATAATGGTACTTTTCGATAACCAATAGAATAAGTTTTCTGTTAAGCAGTTTTATTTTTTGAAAAGGTTGGTTAATTAATCTTTGATGCATAGTGATACAGTGATAATGCTTGTTATACATGTCTGTGTTTAAAGAAAGATTATTCTAAGGATGGGAGCAATCTCTACGTATCACTTTTCAAATCAAACGCTCACTTCCAACATATTGTCTTTATTAAAGCTTAATTTGAATTGAATAGCAGTAAATAATACAGGAGTAATCTGAATGAAAGATTCTCAAAATTAAAGAAACCAATATGAATTTCAGTTTGCATTTTGCAGGAATGAAAGTTATAATGTACAGTCACGCATGCCACAGGCTGAAGCTGAAGTATGTGATGACATGTGGCAAGTGTGTTTTACGATGTAAAAATGAAGTAAGACATGAGCTCTGACTAGGTAAAGCCATTTCTGATTGAATATTGAATCCGATACACATAAGTTTTCCACTTCGTCATTCCACCGAGTAGGCTTTAAGTTAAGGTATGATATTACCATTCTTTTGGAGAGTTTCCAAAGAATGCATACAAACGGACTGTCTGCAAAAAAAAAAGTTCTAAGAAATCTGTACAACTCACTCCTCCTCCAATATGAAATACTTTTTTTTCAAAACTGACAAGTGAGTTTCTCCATCTTCTTTGTCTACTCTTCCTACCTAGCAGTCAAATTAGACTGCATGCCACATATAATAAGATATACTACCACGTAAAATAAACCATAAAACACACGCCATTTTAATGAATAGTGGATATAGGTACACAAGTAAAGTCTTTCATTTTAGTCTGCAGTAAAAACTGTTTGCAGCAGGAAATACAATGAACCTAGACGTGACGTATACGATGGCAAATGTTAAATGTGATCGACTTTCCATTTCCATAACTTTTAAAGAATTGCGATGCATGAATAGAACGGTGGTGGCATCGGCATCATTACCACCTTTTCGCTCTTCACTCAACTAATAAATATGTATGAACCTTGCCTTGCTTTAGCTGCATACATTCTTCATCTTTTGAGGCAAAAATGGAGATTGATTTCTTCCGGGCAGCGGTCGGTTTCTTACTTCTTATGATTGACAGTATTGGCATTCCTTCAAACTCATAAGACAATGCTTGACCCTCTGCTCATTTTTCGTGTCAATCGTGTATCGAAAGTATGCGTTCAAATACAAAATATGAATAAGTCACAAACAGCAAAGTCCTTCGAGAGTAATGTTGTTCTTTCCACGTACATGACACATTTAGTCTGTCAAGTTGGCATTCCACGGGAATTGTAGCTTTGTATTCATGTGTACCCTACATCATTCGTGCAAAACCAATTTTCTGAATGAAAAATGTCGCCTGAACCCGAACCATGCAAAATTGTGAAATACGATTACGATGAATGAAAAATTTGAATATCTAGAGCAGAGTTCCCCATGTAAATAAAACATGAATGAGTCGGAAAAAATCTTGCATTATCATCATCGCCCTCGATGCATCTGATTTTGGCGTCACTCTACCGTGAAATGATTGTAGTGACATTGCATTGTGATCTTGGTCTTGACTCTTGACACCACTGCCATGCAGTGATTGCAGTGCATAATATGCTAGTAATGTGATACGATACATGTTTATCTGGTGACATATGCCATTGCAGAAATGGAGTCACCTAACAAAAAAAAATCACTCGCATAATCTCACATTATCAATGTCATTCATCGCATCAGCTTCTTCAGCCATACTATTCCAATTTCATAGTTTCCTACTGACTTTCAACTTGTAACTTTTTAGATTTTTAGTGTTCGGGTTTTCCTCTCACAAGAAGCCAAGCAGACTACGACTACACTCTTCCATTCCAACCATGCCATGATTCTACTTTTCACATCAAATTCAACTAGCAACGCACTCACAACAACAGGGAAGTGAAATATCGATGAAAAATGAATGCATTTTCTACATCTCTTCATCTACTACTCCTCAGACCACCGTTCGTAGTTCCTCTCTACAAAGTGCATTTTTTCCCTATTTCTGTTCATCCAATCCGGACGGAACGCTTGCAGACAAAAGAAGAAAAAAAAGATGCGTAGAAAAAAATGATAAACTCCATTCATTTTACTAGAGGAACAACCGTCTCTTCTGAAAGCTGAACGAAAACTTTTCTGCTGCTAAGGTTACAATATTCGTTGTGTTATCCCGTCTTTTGCAAGTGAGGTCTTCTTGAACCCGCAAGTCCATGCATCCATTCAAAGCCATCATCATCATCAGGATGAGGAGCATCTTTCGCTTGCAAACTAAAAGCCTCGTTTCAGAAGCGATGTCGCTGTGCGATACCTTCTCCCTTCTCACGAGAAGCAGATACTTTTGACACAAACGGATTTCCCATTTGCTCTCCGTGTCTCAAAACTAGCATGAGTGGAGATGAGTTCATTGCCATGCAACGGTTGCGACTGTTGCGGTGGAGCAGTAGGTGCTTGCAAGAGGACCTGAGAGCCAATGAGCGTCTCTCTTGGTACAGCTAATGCTCGGAGACCGGCGGAACGAGTCGAAAAATCTACGCTGGCTATAGAGAGCTGACCAAAGCTGAGCTGAGGAGGCTGTGGACGGAATGAGCTTAGTGAGAAAGTGTAAGGCTCACTGTACGGAGTGACGAAATTTCGATCAGCTCAGTTTTAACATCTTTTCAGCCCATCTCCATCGCCATCAACCAACATGGCTGACACGGAAAATAAGCAGACTTCCGAACAACCATCAACTCAACAACAAAATCAACAATCACAACAACAGAAGCCTGCTCCGAAAGATAAGGAAGTCATCGGTAAGATTCTTCATTAAAATTAAGCGCTTCGCTAAAATTGGCATTTCGGTGGGGGCTGGGATCTTGGTGTGGTGGTGTACAAGAGGGGATATTATATCATTGTATGTATGTGTATTGCCGAATATTGTATGTATATGTGGATGAGGGACCGGGTGGGAAATGTCAATGAACTTTTCGGTTTGATGGGAAAGACGCTGATCAACGCTTTCTTTCTTTACTTTTCAGCGACCAAAGTGACCGGTATTGTTAAGTGGTTCAACGTCAAGAGCGGATATGGTTTCATCAACCGGTAAGAAGTTATATTTTATGCAAGCTTTATTCCATCGGGTGTGCATACGGGATGTCTTAACGGACAATAGGGTGGCATTTGGAGTAGGGAAAGAGGGGAGAAAAAAGGAAGTAGAAAGTGGTGCTTTGGTAGGGGATTTGGAATTGTGATCAGTCATCAAGGAAAGAGGGATTTTGGTAGGGTTGCGAGTGAAAGTTGGAAATATTGGGATCCACACAATATGTTTAGTAATTTGTTAGGAGGGTCAGTAGTGCTGGGTTTTAATTTTGCTGGATTATACCGGGTTCTATCGTTTTTTGCGGAACAGTATAGTATGGGCTCTAAATTCACTAGAGTCAAAAGCACGTAGTTGACTTAAAACGCATTGATAAGACGTAAGACTATATTATGATAAAAAATAATCTTGTTTTCCTTTCGAACTAGCAGTAAGTGCTCCACAATTAAATGCGCGTTAAAGCCAGCACATCATAATATTGCATTTAGCTCTCACCTGTTTATAAAAAATGAAAAGTTTTGAGTTTTTCGAAACTGGATTATGGATAAGCGTTTTTTATGGTTTCATGATAAGCGTAGGGATGATCTCTATGGGGTGCTTTTCATCTTTTTACGACCAATCAGTTAAATAGTATCATAATTTCATCATACAACAGGAAGAAGACAAATCATTATTTCGCTGACTAGCATTATTTTGCATGTGGCCTCGCATGAGATAATGGATGATATGATAACCTTTCCTATTTACTGAACTAAAAAAGCAACGCTTGCATTGAAGTCATATGTTGGAAGTGTGAAGTGTAAGTGCATTAGATTTACATGTTCTTATTGGGTATAGTCTTCCCATAAAAATGGCTTTAGTTAGCTTAGCGCAAAATGCATGTGATGCCAATCTGTCTAATAGTGAGTTAGTGTAACATCTAAGCTGTGCATTGCATAATTTACATTTTAGGCAAATCACATTATATAGCGCAGTAGTAGTACGAAGATGTGAAGTAAATTACTCATTAAAATGATTCATTTTTTTTCGATTTTAGGTCAGACACGAAGGAGGATGTATTCGTACATCAAGTAAGTTTGTGCATTTTTTATTAGTATGACATTGTTACGTTTCAAGTGGGAATATCTATTTTTACTAATAAGTTTTTCATTATTTTTGTAGTCGGCGATTGTCAAGAACAATCCAAGGAAATTGGTAAGATCTGTTGGAGACGGAGAAGAAGTAGAGTTCGACGTGGTCGTCGGTGAAAAAGGCAATGAAGCGGCCAATGTCACCGGCCTTGCTGGTGAGCCAGTGAAAGGTTCTCCCTACGCTGCGGACCGCCGACGAGGAGGGTATTACAGAAGAGGAAGAGGAGGACGTGGTGGATACCGTCGGTCTTATGGAGGTCCTGGAAGGCCGCGACGTGATAATTCACGCGGCGAAGGTAAAGAGGGTGAAGGTGAAGTAGAGGAAAGTGGTGAAGAGAAAGATCAGCAACAACCACCCCAGCGTGGAGAAGGAGGACGAGGTGGCCGCAGATTCCGTGGTAAGTAACTTTTAATCGTTGATTTATTGAGCAAGTAGCATTCATCACATATTGGAAGGTGTATTCTTATCAAAACTTATGTCTCCATTATAGGACGTGGACGCTATCGTTACTATCGTGGCCGAGGTGGAAGAAGGGGACCGCGCTCTGACTCCCAAGGTCAAGACTCTGGGAAGGTATGGATAAGCCAATTTATTTTATCGTTAGCATTCATGTCATAATGCAAATAGTGTATGGATGTCACTCATGTTTTCTTTTCAATCATTATTAGGGAGGAGAAAGTGAGCAAGAGAACCAACGTGAGGGTGGTGACAACGAGCGCGGTGGTCGACCCGGAGGTCGTAGTAGGGGGGGTCGCGGACGAGGTCGAAGGGGGTTCACTCGTCGTTTCTATCGCAGAGGAGCTCCACGAGGACGTTCTTCAACCAGTGAACAAGAGGTAATAATTAAGTTGCTTCTACACCGCTTTCGTATGACCATTGTCAAATGTCTAGTGACACATATTTTTCAAACAAAAATATAAATTAACATTTATTTTGTTTTGCAGGGGGGCGAAGGGCGTCAAGAAAGCCAGTCGGAGCCCAATGAAAGTACTGCGTAAAAACCAACATCTCTAAAAAAATACCCCTACAAAGTAAAGTTAATCAAAAGTGAACATCTTTTAAATCTTAAAAAATAAGTAACATCAATTTAAAGAAGCAGCTCCCCTCTCATTTAATATTCTTATTAACAACATCCAATTCATCATCAATATTAATAAATTATTTCTATCTGTGGGAAACAAGGTTTTTTGTAATTCTGTTGGAAAAAAACCTTTAATAACTGTACTATCTGTGTTTAGATCAACATAGTGTTATCGGTGTCTTTATAATCATGGATTATAATTACTATTCGTGTGTTTTTCAATTTTCAACTCTGGTCATTTGAATACTTATTCAAATAAATGAAAGGTTTTTACATTCTTCGTAGAAAAACTTTAATTGAGTTTATTTTCTCTCTTATTGAGTGTTTTCGTCATTCATTTATTTTCATATTATCCCATGTTTTGTACATAAGTTCATTCTAAATCCACTGCATCTACATCCATTGCAACGATCAGGCAGGCTTCTAACTTAAATTCATCTTAATCTTTGTATTTTCATGTTTCTCTGTATATCTAGTTTGCATAATTGTGGAGTACCGTTCTAATTAGCTATTCATGAATGAAGACATTAAAAGCGAATCCTGTTCCATGTTGGGCAGGTAGATTGAAGGGCTTAGTCACAGGAACAATTCTTGGAAAAGCTGATGAGTCTTAGAAGAATACCGTTTTCATGAAAAAATTACAGCATGTTTTCATGCCACATACCTATAGTAGCATCATGATATCATCAATCAAAGGTCCTCGGCCTTATTTCTTCACTGTACCATGAATGTGATCGTGTCAGCGTTATGGTAGAAAGTATTTAGGTCGGTATGCACAGGCTCTGACACGATCCCATGAATGTCACACCATTATCTACACTTTCTGGCAGTGGTTCTGAATCTGTCCATTTGTGTTTAAGCAAATGCAAAAAAGTACACGTCTTTCTTAAATCGGCTTCATCTTGTCAAAGAGAGATATCCTCATGCTGCATGGCTAATCTGCATTTTTGAGATATTAGTCTCAGTTGGCCAGTAACCTTCCTCCAGGCGTTTACCAGGCATATGGAGGAAAAATATTCACATAAAATCGGTGATTTCCCGTTTTAAATACAAAAAAATTCGCATGTAGCTTTTGTGGACAGTGCCTCCTACTATAGCATATCATTTTTAACAATGAAGTGGATAGTAGAATTACTGCTCATAGGGGCTTCAATATCATGTCTGGGTAGGTAATTAAAATATTTGAACCTCAGGGTCATCATAGATCATATCTTAAAAAGATACAATTTGTGCAAAAAAATTAAGCTATTGTGAGAGTCATAATTATATCCAGCTCAATTGTGATTCTTTTGTCGTAGGACAACGCATTCCACCACCGCCTCAAAGCTTCCTAAATAGTTTAAATAATCAAGCGCAAAATGTGTCTGGAACTGCGAATACGATTAACATGCAGCTGCTCCAGCAGCAGCAGAAAAGTGAGGAATTGGCTAATATCAAAGATGAAAATACCAAGAGAGTGTTGCTAGAATTATCAACTTTACAAACGCCTTCCCAATTGAGTGAAACAATGGCCAAAGTAGCGGATCTCCTCGGACCCTTGTTCATATCCAACTTTGAGGCTAGGAAGGATCAAATTTTGTCACAGAGTAAGTTTTCATATAACGTTATCACTGTGGTCTATGGTGGTGAAAAATGATGCTGCTGCTGCTACCCTATTTTGGAATGCTTATGATTTTGTCGGGGGAGAAGGCTGGGTTTGGTCTGGATGAATGGTGAAAGTTCATACGAAAGCATGTTGGAAGTGTGAAAGATTTCCTATCATGATGGCGTCTGGTAGTTTTCTGTAAAGGTAAAAAATTCCTCCATGTAAATATGTAGGCTTGATTCAATATGCAGTGTATGGAAGAGTATCAAACAATTTCATGACCAATTTCATATTATAATGTGTAGTCGACAAAAAGTTCGACAAAGAAATTGCATCTTTTTCCAATTCATTGGGAGAAACATATTTTTATAAATTATTTTTCATAGGCCGTGAATCCTCAGAGTTTCCTCAAAGACTCCTCTCAGCAATAACGGACGTGCAGGGCGAGGAGGTGAAGGCATTGGTTTTACAACGCCAGCTTGATCTTTTACATGCGGCGGATTTTGCGTTTCTTCCATTGGCCATGCAATATGGGTTTCAGGTATGAAAAGTGTACAATAGACAGATAATGTACTATCAAAGACGCTATTTGAAATAGCATTTGCGAGGCTAAAAGAGTGTGTTGCTTTTTGTAGGACGAAGTTCTCAGCAATTTAACCGGAACCAAGTTATCATCCGTTGTGAAAGTAAATCCGGGCGACACAGTGATTGCATATAAAGTTTCATCTGCACTCATCAATGAACCAGAGCAGCAAATTGAATTTCTGCAATCTCTGGTACTCCATCTACACTTCAAAACTAAATTTGACTTGTTTTACTTAGACATGAAGTTTATAGCAATTAAAAAATTCATATTTTATGGTTTTCATAGGGTCTTAAACTTCTTCCACAAGTTCAACGAATTATTATGGGTCGTTTACTGGAATGGTGGGGTGATCCACACGGCTGGAAGGACCGTCAACTGAATTTGCTTACATCGGCTGGAACACCACTTCTGGCTTACATGCCCCAGTCGCAACTACAAAGCTTGGATGATGAACTAGCCGATAGATTTGTTACGATTTTGGGACAAACTCAGGATATCGCCAGAGGATGGTGGAGAAAACCTATGAGCGTAAAGAAAGCATGGTTTGATGTGGCTAAGGGAGCTAGATATTTTGGATCTGTGCAAGAATGGTCGTTTAGAAGAATGCAAAAGCTTTCTTTTCTATTGGAGGGAGCTTCACCTGAGGACTTGGAATTGATTCCTAACTTTCCTGAAATCAAAGGGCTTGTAATTGGAAATCATTATACTGAACTTCAGGTACATGCATGAAACAAAACATAACTCCGTCAACAGTTTTGTTATCTTATGATATGTCATTATAATTTTTCATTATATGCTTTCATATACAGGCACGAATTGTATTTGATGCATTTTACCATACTGCACCGTTATCTCAAGAGGATCTTCAGGAATTTCAGTTTCATATTCTAGACCTGATCCCCACCCAGCTCCAGCGGTTTGACTTTGCCGATAGCTTCGGAACGCTTGATGAAATGTTGTCCATTATGGATCGACAACGAGAGCCCTCATACCCTACAGTGCTTCAAATTTCCTATTTCATGTGGCCCATCGTTAATTCATCAAACTCCGTAATGGCCATAGCTCCTCCAAGCACATGGCAAAAGCGCGAGCTAGCTCAGATTGGCAAAATGTTTTTCCTCCTTCCAAAATCTGTATTGTCTCAAATCAAACAAGACGTAATTAATTGGGATTCAAACACACTCGCAGCTATTCGATCCAACCATCTTACGCATTTTCAAATTTGGAAGCTTACAGCAGATATTCTTCAAACCGTCGACGACCGTTTCAAACCGGACTACATTTTTATGATACCGTCCCCTTACCAAAAAGGAATTCCATCGCATAATATTTCACAAGCCCTTTTGGGTTCAACAGCAGTGCGTCCAGAAATTTTGCGGGCTCTTATCGAAGAAGCACCAGGTATGCTTATATCGCAGAGAGCAGTTATTCTCCAAAGAATAAATCGCCGCATTTCAGAGTCCATCATTGTCAGAACCATGGTTAGTACCAGCAACCCTTCTGAAATGTTCCAGCTTATCAGTCCGAAAACCATATCCAAAAATATGGCTACAATCATTAAGACAATTATGGAAATGCCGGAAACAGGACGATTCGGAATCACATCAATCCAAACTAAACTATTACCTCAAAGCTTGCTCTCACTTTGGCTGAAATGGGTTCGTGAAAACGGACAAGTAGCAAGATGGACTGCAGAAGATTTGCTCGGGCGGAGCCCCTTGGGAGGAACGCATGAGTTAAACCTTGCCATTTTGGGATTAAGCTGTAGAGATATTGAAATTGTAGACCCGTGGGACATCCTCTCTGTGATTATGCATTATCGACATGAACTCTACGCCTTGAGAAGATTCAAACCTTCGTTGAAGTTCAATGTAAATCTACGGGCTTGTGTTTTGGAAAAATTCATTACATACCTGAAACAGAAGCGGCTGCTCAGTGGAAACCAAACTGATGAACAGGTTTTAACTGGTATAAACGTTGGGGAAACGGAAGCTGTAGGAGGAGAAATTCTATCTGTTATTCCTACGAGTGTGCTGGAACAGTTGGACATGGATGCACGTCTGAACATTGTGAAAGAAATAGGACAACTGCAAATGCAAGAGCTTTTTAGCCTTACCTCCTTGCAAAGTCTTCACTGGTATGGAACAACTTTATTTAGAGACATTGCGATAAGCTCCACTCATGTCACTAATAATAGCTCACAGAGGAGAAGACGCCAGGCACCAAGTGAAGATGCTGCGGCAATAGAATCGCTTAACAATGCGACAAAGGCATCAGCAGATTCGTCCAATTCAAGCAGTGACGCTACAGAGGGTGAAAATGCAACTACCTCCAGTCAAGACGTCAGATCAACCAATGACTCCGCCTCTGATACATTAGATCCATCGGTTCCAATCAGTTCGACTGATTCATCAAATCAGACATCCCCAAGCAATGGGCCCATTCCTTTACCTAAACATGGAATCGATATGGAAGCATTGAACAGCATGGGAAACCTGCTTTGTTATGCCGATAACATTTTTGAAGCGCAATGGCCTCGATCCCTCTTGAAGGATGTTTTGGAAGGAAAAACTTCCATTGGAGAGAAAACATGCTGCCTATCTAAATTATCCAGAAATAAATGGTTTGAAGCACTGAAAGCCGTATATGGTTCTGACCCATCATCGTGGAATGAATTTGATTTAAGTTCTATGGGCGACTTACTGATTGTATTGCCTGACAAAGAATTACAAAAGGTTTCAACGGATGCGCTGGGGAAAGCTGTGACACCGATAATGAGGCAATCAGCATGGTCTGCAAAAATTTATATTCCTGGAGAAATAAAAAAGATCCAGTTTGTCACAGCTTGCACGGAGGCGTTGGGTACAGAAGGACAGGAATTCATGATGGTATACAAGAATTTAATGAAACGTTTTAAAAATCAAAACCGTTAATGATTTAAATGGCAAATTATTATTTTCTCACCTCACTTTCATCATGACCACCACCGTCATCGGACATCTCAGCAATTGAATAAACCATCTCATCCGGTTCTTACGCTGTTTCATCTGGGTTATCATTTTGTGGCTGAACTGCTTGTGATGTGATTGCCGTGATTATTGGTTGTTGATCAGT